>CALNHX010009082.1:0-53567 GCA_940337035.1 Agriotes lineatus | reverse complement strand
CCAATTAATTTACTGCTATTCGTAAAACACTCCATAAGGACATTATGATTTTCTAAATATATGTGCCCATTTGCAAGCGTTTATTCTGATAAATATAAGCTCCACCGAGACCTCAGAGTACTAATAGGTAGCTACCTATTGTAAAGTATCCATATTGCTGTTGAACGCCGCCATAAATACTGATAAAATATAATAAGATGCAATTAATGGTTTACGAAAATCCAAGCTGATCTTACTAAACGCTATATTAATACATATGCAGGATTTATTTGCTAGGGAGTATGGAAATGCGCTCCAATTAATTTACTGCTATTCGTAAAACACTCCATAAGGTCATTATGATTTTCTAAATAGATGTGGCCATTTGCAAGCGTTTATTCTGATAAATATAAGCTCCACCGAGACCTCAGAGTACTATATAGGTAGCTACCTATTGTAAAGTATCCATATTGTTGTTGAACGCCGCCATAAATACTGATAAAATATAATAAGATGCAATTAATGGTTTACGAAAATCCAAGCTGATCTTACTAAACGCTATATTAATACATATGCAGGATTTATTTGCTAGGGAGTATGGAAATGCGCTCCAATTAATTTACTGCTATTCGTAAAACACTCCATAAGGACATTATGATTTTCTAAATATATGTGCCCATTTGCAAGCGTTTATTCTGATAAATATAAGCTCCACCGAGACCTCAGAGTACTATATAGGTAGCTACCTATTGTAAAGTATCCATATTGTTGTTGAACGCCGCAATAAATACTGATAAAATATAATAAGATGCAATTAATGGTTTACGAAAATCCAAGCTGATCTTACTAAACGCTATATTAATACATATGCAGGATTTATTTGCTAGGGAGTATGGAAATGCGCTCCAATTAATTCACTGCTATTCGTCAAACACTCCATAAGGTCATTATGATTTTCTAAATAGATGTGGCCATTTGCAAGCGTTTATTCTGATAAATATAAGCTCCACCGAGACCTCAGAGTACTATATAGGTAGCTACCTATTGTAAAGTATCCATATTGTTGTTGAACGCCGCCATAAATACTGATAAAATATAATAAAATGCAATTAATGGTTTACGAAAATCCAAGCTGCTCTTACTAAACGCTATATTAATACATATGCAGGATTTATTTGCTAGGGAGTATGGAAATGCGCTCCAATTAATTTACTGCTATTCGTAAAACACTCCATAAGGACATTATGATTTTCTAAATATATGTGCCCATTTGCAAGTGTTTATTCTGATAAATATAAGCTCCACCGAGACCTCAGAGTACTATATAGGTAGCTACCTATTGTAAAGTATCCATATTGTTGTTGAACGCCGCCATAAATACTGATAAAATATAATAAAATGCAATTAATGGTTTACGAAAATCCAAGCTGCTCTTACTAAACGCTATATTAATACATATGCAGGATTTATTTGCTAGGGAGTATGGAAATGCGCTCCAATTAATTTACTGCTATTCGTAAAACACTCCATAAGGACATTATGATTTTCTAAATAGGTGTGGCCATTTACAAGCTTTTATTCTGTTAAATATAAGCTCCACCGAGACCTCAGAGTACTATATAGGTAGCTACCTATTGTAAAGTATCCATATTGTTGTTGAACGCCGCCATAAATACTGATAAAATATAATAAGATGCAATTAATGGTTTACGAAAATCCAAGCTGCTCTTACTAAACGCTATATTAATACATATGCAGGATTTATTTGCTAGGGAGTATGGAAATGCGCTCCAATTAAATTACTGCTATTCGTAAAACACTCCATAAGGTCATTATGATTTTCTAAATAGATGTGGCCATTTGCAAGCGTTTATTCTGATAAATATAAGCTCCACCGAGACCTCAGAGTACTATATAGGTAGCTACCTATTGTAAAGTATCCATATTGCTGTTGAACGCCGCCATAAATACTGATAAAATATAATAAGATGCAATTAATGGTTTACGAAAATCCAAGCTGATCTTACTAAACGCTATATTAATACATATGTAGGATTTATTTGCTAGGGAGTATGGAAATGCGCTCCAATTAATTTACTGCTATTCGTAAAACACTCCATAAGGACATTATGATTTTCTAAATAGGTGTGGCCATTTACAAGCTTTTATTCTGTTAAATATAAGCTCCACCGAGACCTCAGAGTACTATATAGGTAGCTACCTATTGTAAAGTATCCATATTGTTGTTGAACGCCGCCATAAATACTGATAAAATATAATAAGATTCAATTAATGGTTTACGAAAATCCAAGCTGATCTTACTAAACGCTATATTAATACATATGCAGGATTTATTTGCTAGGGAGTATGGAAATGCGCTCCAATTAATTTACTGCTATTCGTAAAACACTCCATAAGGACATTATGATTTTCTAAATATATGTGCCCATTTGCAAGCGTTTATTCTGATAAATATAAGCTCCACCGAGACCTCAGAGTACTATATAGGTAGCTACCTATTGTAAAGTATCCATATTGTTGTTGAACGCCGCCATAAATACTGATAAAATATAATAAAATGCAATTAATGGTTTACGAAAATCCAAGCTGCTCTTACTAAACGCTATATTAATACATATGCAGGATTTATTTGCTAGGGAGTATAAAAATGCGCTCCAATTAATTTACTGCTATTCGTAAAACGCTCCATAAGGTCGTTATGATTTTCTAAATAGGTGTGGACATTTACAAGCTTTTATTCTGTTAAATATAAGCTCCACCGAGACCTCAGAGTACTATATAGGTAGCTACCTATTGTAAAGTATCCATATTGTTGTTGAACGCCGCCATAAATACTGATAAAATATAATAAAATGCAATTAATGGTTTACGAAAATTCAAACTGCTCTTACTAAACGCTGTATTAATACATACGAAGGATATGTTTGCTAGGGAGTATGGAAATGCGCTCCAATTAATTCACTGCTATTCGTCAAACACTCCATAAGGTCATTATGATTTTCTAAATAGATGTGGCCATTTGCAAGCGTTTATTCTGATAAATATAAGCTCCACCGAGACCTCAGAGTACTATATAGGTAGCTACCTATTGTAAAGTATCCATATTGTTGTTGAACGCCGCCATAAATACTGATAAAATATAATAAAATGCAATTAATGGTTTACGAAAATCCAAATTGCTCTTACTAAACGCTGTATTAATACATACGAAGGATATGTTTGCTAGGGAGTATGGAAATGCGCTCCAATTAATTCACTGCTATTCGTCAAACACTCCATAAGGTCATTATGATTTTCTAAATAGATGTGGCCATTTGCAAGCGTTTATTCTGATAAATATAAGCTCCACCGAGACCTCAGAGTACTATATAGGTAGCTACCTATTGTAAAGTATCCATATTGTTGTTGAACGCCGCCATAAATACTGATAAAATATAATAAAATGCAATTAATGGTTTACGAAAATCCAAGCTGCTCTTACTAAACGCTATATTAATACATATGCAGGATTTATTTGCTAGGGAGTATGGAAATGCGCTCCAATTAATTTACTGCTATTCGTAAAACACTCCATAAGGTCATTATGATTTTCTAAATAGATGTGGCCATTTGCAAGCGTTTATTCTGATAAATATAAGCTCCACCGAGACCTCAGAGTACTATGTAGGTAGCTACCTATTGTAAAGTATCCATATTGTTGTTGAACGCCGCCATAAATACTGATAAAATATAATAAGATGCAATTAATGGTTTACGAAAATCCAAGCTGATCTTACTAAACGCTATATTAATACATATGCAGGATTTATTTGCTAGGGAGTATAAAAATGCGCTCCAATTAATTTACTGCTGTTCGTAAAACACTCCATAAGGACATTATGATTTTCTAAATATATGTGCCCATTTGCAAGCGTTTATTCTGATAAATATAAGCTCCACCGAGACCTCAGAGTACTATATAGGTAGCTGCCGATTGTAAAGTATCCATATTGTTGTTGAACGCCGCCATAAATACTGATAAATTATAATAAAATGCAATTAATTGTTTACGAAAATCCAAGCTGCTCTTACTAAACGCTATATTAATACATATGCAGGATCTATTTGCTAGGGAGTATAAAAATGCGCTCAAATTAATTTATTGCTATTCGTAAAACGCTCCATAAGGTCGTTATGATTTTCTAAATAGGTGTGGCCATTTACAAGCTTTTATTCTGTTAAATATAAGCTCCACCGAGACCTAAGAGTACTATATAGGTAGCTACCTATTGTAAAGTATCCATATTGTTGTTGAACGCCGCCATAAATACTGATAAAATATAATAAGATGCAATTAATGGTTTACGAAAATCCAAGCTGATCTTACTAAACGCTATATTAATACATATGCAGGATTTATTTGCTAGGGAGTATGGAAATGCGCTCCAATTAATTTACTGCTATTCGTAAAACACTCCATAAGGACATTATGATTTTCTAAATATATGTGCCCATTTGCAAGCGTTTATTCTGATAAATATAAGCTCCACCGAGACCTCAGAGTACTATATAGGTAGCTACCTATTGTAAAGTATCCATATTGTTGTTGAACGCCGCCATAAATACTGATAAAATATAATAAAATGCAATTAATGGTTTACGAAAATCCAAATTGCTCTTACTAAACGCTGTATTAATACATACGAAGGATATGTTTGCTAGGGAGTATGGAAATGCGCTCCAATTAATTCACTGCTATTCGTCAAACACTCCATAAGGTCATTATGATTTTCTAAATAGATGTGGCCATTTGCAAGCGTTTATTCTGATAAATATAAGCTCCACCGAGACCTCAGAGTACTATATAGGTAGCTACCTATTGTAAAGTATCCATATTGTTGTTGAACGCCTCCATAAATACTGATAAAATATAATAAAATGCAATTAATGGTTTACGAAAATCCAAGCTGCTCTTACTAAACGCTATATTAATACATATGCAGGATTTATTTGCTAGGGAGTATGGAAATGCGCTCCAATTAATTTACTGCTATTCGTAAAACACTCCATAAGGTCATTATGATTTTCTAAATAGATGTGGCCATTTGCAAGCGTTTATTCTGATAAATATAAGCTCCACCGAGACCTCAGAGTACTATATAGGTAGCTACCTATTGTAAAGTATCCATATTGTTGTTGAACGCCGCCATAAATACTGATAAAATATAATAAGATGCAATTAATGGTTTACGAAAATCCAAGCTGATCTTACTAAACGCTATATTAATACATATGCAGGATTTATTTGCTAGGGAGTATAAAAATGCGCTCCAATTAATTTACTGCTATTCGTAAAACACTCCATAAGGTCATTATGATTTTCTAAATAAATGTGGCCATTTGCAAGCGTTTATTCTGATAAATATAAGCTCCACCGAGACCTCAGAGTACTATATAGGTAGCTACCTATTGTAAAGTATCCATATTGTTGTTGAACGCCGCCATAAATACTGATAAAATATAATAAGATGCAATTAATGGTTTACGAAAATCCAAGCTGATCTTACTAAACGCTATATTAATACATATGCAGGATTTATTTGCTATGGAGTATAAAAATGCGCTCCAATTAATTTACTGCTATTCGTAAAACACTCCATAAGGTCATTATGATTTTCTAAATAGATGTGGCCATTTGCAAGCGTTTATTCTGATAAATATAAGCTCCACCGAGACCTCAGAGTACTATATAGGTAGCTACCTATTGTAAAGTATCCATATTGTTGTTGAACGCCGCCATAAATACTGATAAAATATAATAAGATGCAATTAATGGTTTACGAAAATCCAAGCTGATCTTACTAAACGCTATATTAATACATATGCAGGATTTATTTGCTAGGGAGTATAAAAATGCGCTCCAATTAATTTACTGCTATTCGTAAAACACTCCATAAGGACATTATGATTTTCTAAATATATGTGCCCATTTGCAAGCGTTTATTCTGATAAATATAAGCTCCACCGAGACCTCAGAGTACTATATAGGTAGCTACCTATTGTAAAGTATCCATATTGCTGTTGAACGCCGCCATAAATACTGATAAAATATAATAAGATGCAATTAATGGTTTACGAAAATCCAAGCTGATCTTACTAAACGCTATATTAATACATATGCAGGATTTATTTGCTAGGGAGTATGGAAATGCGCTCCAATTAATTTACTGCTATTCGTAAAACACTCCATAAGGTCATTATGATTTTCTAAATAGATGTGGCCATTTGCAAGCGTTTATTCTGATAAATATAAGCTCCACCGAGACCTCAGAGTACTATATAGGTAGCTACCTATTGTAAAGTATCCATATTGTTGTTGAACGCCGCCATAAATACTGATAAAATATAATAAGATGCAATTAATGGTTTACGAAAATCCAAGCTGATCTTACTAAACGCTATATTAATACATATGCAGGATTTATTTGCTAGGGAGTATGGAAATGCGCTCCAATTAATTTACTGCTATTCGTAAAACACTCCATAAGGACATTATGATTTTCTAAATATATGTGCCCATTTGCAAGCGTTTATTCTGATAAATATAAGCTCCACCGAGACCTCAGAGTACTATATAGGTAGCTACCTATTGTAAAGTATCCATATTGTTGTTGAACGCCGCCATAAATACTGATAAAATATAATAAAATGCAATTAATGGTTTACGAAAATTCAAACTGCTCTTACTAAACGCTGTATTAATACATACGAAGGATAAGTTTGCTAGGGAGTATGGAAATGCGCTCCAATTAATTCACTGCTATTCGTCAAACACTCCATAAGGTCATTATTATTTTCTAAATAGATGTGGCCATTTGCAAGCGTTTATTCTGATAAATATAAGCTCCACCGAGACCTCAGAGTACTATATAGGTAGCTACCTATTGTAAAGTATCCATATTGTTGTTGAACGCCGCCATAAATACTGATAAAATATAATAAAATGCAATTAATGGTTTACGAAAATCCAAGCTGCTCTTACTAAACGCTATATTAATACATATGCAGGATTTATTTGCTAGGGAGTATGGAAATGCGCTCCAATTAATTTACTGCTATTCGTAAAACACTCCATAAGGTCATTATGATTTTCTAAATAGATGTGGCCATTTGCAAGCGTTTATTCTGATAAATATAAGCTCCACCGAGACCTCAGAGTACTATATAGGTAGCTACCTATTGTAAAGTATCCATATTGTTGTTGAACGCCGCCATAAATACTGATAAAATATAATAAGATGCAATTAATGGTTTACGAAAATCCAAGCTGACCTTACTAAACGCTATAATACATATGCAGGATTTATTTGCTAGGGAGTATGGAAATGCGCTCCAATTAATTTACTGCTATTCGTAAAACACTCCATAAGGACATTATGATTTTCTAAATAGGTGTGGCCATTTACAAGCTTTTATTCTGTTAAATATAAGCTCCACCGAGACCTCAGAGTACTATATAGGTAGCTACCTATTGTAAAGTATCCATATTGTTGTTGAACGCCGCCATAAATACTGATAAAATATAATAAGATGCAATTAATGGTTTACGAAAATCCAAGCTGATCTTACTAAACGCTATATTAATACATATGCAGGATTTATTTGCTATGGAGTATAAAAATGCGCTCCAATTAATTTACTGCTATTCGTAAAACACTCCATAAGGTCATTATGATTTTCTAAATAGATGTGGCCATTTGCAAGCGTTTATTCTGATAAATATAAGCTCCACCGAGACCTCAGAGTACTATATAGGTAGCTACCTATTGTAAAGTATCCATATTGTTGTTGAACGCCGCCATAAATACTGATAAAATATAATAAGATGCAATTAATGGTTTACGAAAATCCAAGCTGATCTTACTAAACGCTATATTAATACATATGCAGGATTTATTTGCTAGGGAGTATAAAAATGCGCTCCAATTAATTTACTGCTATTCGTAAAACACTCCATAAGGACATTATGATTTTCTAAATATATGTGCCCATTTGCAAGCGTTTATTCTGATAAATATAAGCTCCACCGAGACCTCAGAGTACTATATAGGTAGCTACCTATTGTAAAGTATCCATATTGCTGTTGAACGCCGCCATAAATACTGATAAAATATAATAAGATGCAATTAATGGTTTACGAAAATCCAAGCTGATCTTACTAAACGCTATATTAATACATATGCAGGATTTATTTGCTAGGGAGTATGGAAATGCGCTCCAATTAATTTACTGCTATTCGTAAAACACTCCATAAGGTCATTATGATTTTCTAAATAGATGTGGCCATTTGCAAGCGTTTATTCTGATAAATATAAGCTCCACCGAGACCTCAGAGTACTATATAGGTAGCTACCTATTGTAAAGTATCCATATTGTTGTTGAACGCCGCCATAAATACTGATAAAATATAATAAGATGCAATTAATGGTTTACGAAAATCCAAGCTGATCTTACTAAACGCTATATTAATACATATGCAGGATTTATTTGCTAGGGAGTATGGAAATGCGCTCCAATTAATTTACTGCTATTCGTAAAACACTCCATAAGGACATTATGATTTTCTAAATATATGTGCCCATTTGCAAGCGTTTATTCTGATAAATATAAGCTCCACCGAGACCTCAGAGTACTATATAGGTAGCTACCTATTGTAAAGTATCCATATTGTTGTTGAACGCCGCCATAAATACTGATAAAATATAATAAAATGCAATTAATGGTTTACGAAAATTCAAACTGCTCTTACTAAACGCTGTATTAATACATACGAAGGATAAGTTTGCTAGGGAGTATGGAAATGCGCTCCAATTAATTCACTGCTATTCGTCAAACACTCCATAAGGTCATTATTATTTTCTAAATAGATGTGGCCATTTGCAAGCGTTTATTCTGATAAATATAAGCTCCACCGAGACCTCAGAGTACTATATAGGTAGCTACCTATTGTAAAGTATCCATATTGTTGTTGAACGCCGCCATAAATACTGATAAAATATAATAAAATGCAATTAATGGTTTACGAAAATCCAAGCTGCTCTTACTAAACGCTATATTAATACATATGCAGGATTTATTTGCTAGGGAGTATGGAAATGCGCTCCAATTAATTTACTGCTATTCGTAAAACACTCCATAAGGTCATTATGATTTTCTAAATAGATGTGGCCATTTGCAAGCGTTTATTCTGATAAATATAAGCTCCACCGAGACCTCAGAGTACTATATAGGTAGCTACCTATTGTAAAGTATCCATATTGTTGTTGAACGCCGCCATAAATACTGATAAAATATAATAAGATGCAATTAATGGTTTACGAAAATCCAAGCTGACCTTACTAAACGCTATAATACATATGCAGGATTTATTTGCTAGGGAGTATGGAAATGCGCTCCAATTAATTTACTGCTATTCGTAAAACACTCCATAAGGACATTATGATTTTCTAAATAGGTGTGGCCATTTACAAGCTTTTATTCTGTTAAATATAAGCTCCACCGAGACCTCAGAGTACTATATAGGTAGCTACCTATTGTAAAGTATCCATATTGTTGTTGAACGCCGCCATAAATACTGATAAAATATAATAAGATGCAATTAATGGTTTACGAAAATCCAAGCTGCTCTTACTAAACGCTATATTAATACATATGCAGGATTTATTTGCTAGGGAGTATGGAAATGCGCTCCAATTAATTTACTGCTATTCGTAAAACACTCCATAAGGTCATTATGATTTTCTAAATAGATGTGGCCATTTGCAAGCGTTTATTCTGATAAATATAAGCTCCACCGAGACCTCAGAGTACTATATAGGTAGCTACCTATTGTAAAGTATCCATATTGCTGTTGAACGCCGCCATAAATACTGATAAAATATAATAAGATGCAATTAATGGTTTACGAAAATCCAAGCTGATCTTACTAAACGCTATATTAATACATATGCAGGATTTATTTGCTAGGGAGTATGGAAATGCGCTCCAATTAATTTACTGCTATTCGTAAAACACTCCATAAGGACATTATGATTTTCTAAATATATGTGCCCATTTGCAAGCGTTTATTCTGATAAATATAAGCTCCAATTAATTTACTGCTATTCGTAAAACACTCCATAAGGACATTATGATTTTCTAAATAGGTGTGGCCATTTACAAGCTTTTATTCTGTTAAATATAAGCTCCACCGAGACCTCAGAGTACTATATAGGTAGCTACCTATTGTAAAGTATCCATATTGCTGTTGAACGCCGCCATAAATACTGATAAATATAATAAAAGGCAATTAATGGTTTACGAAAATCCAAGCTGATCTTACTAAACGCGATATTAATACATATGCAGGATTTATTTGCTAGGGAGTATGGAAATGCGCTCCAATTAATTTACTGCTATTCGTAAAACGCTCCATAAGGTCATTATGATTTTCTAAATAGATGTGGCCATTTGCAAGCGTTTATTCTGATAAATATAAGCTCCACCGAGACCTCAGAGTACTATATAGGTAGCTACCTATTGTAAAGTATCCATATTGTTGTTGAACGCCGCCATAAATACTGATAAAATATAATAAGATGCAATTAATGGTTTACGAAAATCCAAGCTGATCTTACTAAACGCTATATTAATACATATGCAGGATTTATTTGCTAGGGAGTATGGAAATGCGCTCCAATTAATTTACTGCTATTCGTAAAACACTCCATAAGGTCGTTATGATTTTCTAAATAGGTGTGGCCATTTACAAGCTTTTATTCTGTTAAATATAAGCTCCACCGAGACCTCAGAGTACTATATAGGTAGCTACCTATTGTAAAGTATCCATATTGTTGTTGAACGCCGCCATAAATACTGATAAAATATAATAAAATTCAATTAATGGTTTACGAAAATCCAAATTGCTCTTACTAAACGTTGTATTAATACATACGAAGGATATGTTTGCTAGGGAGTATGGAAATGCGTTCCAATTAATTTACTGCTATTCGTAAAACACTCCATAAGGTCATTATGATTTTCTAAATAGATGTGGCCATTTGCAAGCGTTTATTCTGATAAATATAAGCTCCACCGAGACCTCAGAGTACTATATAGGTAGCTACCTATTGTAAAGTATCCATATTGTTGTTGAACGCCGCCATAAATACTGATAAAATATAATAAAATGCAATTAATGGTTTACGAAAATCCAAATTGCTCTTACTAAACGTTGTATTAATACATACGAAGGATATGTTTGCTAGGGAGTATGGAAATGCGTTCCAATTAATTTACTGCTATTCGTAAAACACTCCATAAGGTCATTATGATTTTCTAAATAGATGTGGCCATTCGCAAGCGTTTATTCTGATAAACATAAGCTCCACCGAGACCTCAGAGTACTATATAGGTAGCTGCCGATTGTAAAGTATCCATATTGTTGTTGAACGCCGCCATAAATACTGATAAAATATAATAAAATGCAATTAATGGTTTACGAAAATTCAAACTGCTCTTACTAAACGCTGTATTAATACACACGAAGGATATGTTTGCTAGGGAGTATGGAAATGCGCTCCAATTAATTCACTGCTATTCGTCAAACACTCCATAAGGTCATTATGATTTTCTAAATAGATGTGGCCATTTGCAAGCGTTTATTCTGATAAATATAAGCTCCACCGAGACCTCAGAGTACTATATAGGTAGCTACCTATTGTAAAGTATCCATATTGTTGTTGAACGCCGCCATAAATACTGATAAAATATAATAAAATGCAATTAATGGTTTACGAAAATCCAAATTGCTCTTACTAAACGTTGTATTAATACATACGAAGGATATGTTTGCTAGGGAGTATGGAAATGCGTTCCAATTAATTTACTGCTATTCGTAAAACACTCCATAAGGTCATTATGATTTTCTAAATAGATGTGGCCATTTGCAAGCGTTTATTCTGATAAATATAAGCTCCACCGAGACCTCAGAGTACTATATAGGTAGCTACCTATTGTAAAGTATCCATATTGTTGTTGAACGCCGCCATAAATACTGATAAAGTATAATAAAATGCAATTAATGGTTTACGAAAATCCAAGCTGCTCTTACTAAACGCTATATTAATACATATGCAGGATTTCTTTGCTAGGGAGTATGGAAATGCGCTCCAATTAATTTACTGCTATTCGTAAAACACTCCATAAGGTCATTATGATTTTCTAAATAGATGTGGCCATTTGCAAGCGTTTATTCTGATAAATATAAGCTCCACCGAGACCTCAGAGTACTATATAGGTAGCTACCTATTGTAAAGTATCCATATTGTTGTTGAACGCCGCCATAAATACTGATAAAATATAATAAGATGCAATTAATGGTTTACGAAAATCCAAGCTGATCTTACTAAACGCTATATTAATACATATGCAGGATTTATTTGCTAGGGAGTATAAAAATGCGCTCCAATTAATTTACTGCTATTCGTAAAACACTCCATAAGGACATTATGATTTTCTAAATTGGTGTGGCCATTTACAAGCTTTTATTCTGTTAAATATAAGCTCCACCGAGACCTCAGAGTACTATATAGGTAGCTACCTATTGTAAAGTATCCATATTGTTGCTGAACGCCGCCATAAATACTGATAAAATATAATAAAATGCAATTAATGGTTTACGAAAATCCAAGCTGCTCTTACTAAACGCTATATTAATACATATGCAGGATTTATTTGCTAGGGAGTATAAAAATGCGCTTCAATTAATTTACTGCTATTCGTAAAACGCTCCATAAGGTCGTTATGATTTTCTAAATAGGTGTGGCCATTTACAAGCTTTTATTCTGTTAAATATAAGCTCCACCAAGACCTCAGAGTACTATATAGGTAGCTACCTATTGTAAAGTATCCATATTGTTGTTGAACGCCGCCATAAATACTGATAAAATATAATAAAATGCAATTAATGGTTTACGAAAATTCCAACTGCTCTTACTAGACGCTGTATTAATACATACGAAGGATATGTTTGCTAGGGAGTATGGAAATGCGCTTCAATTAATTCACTGCTATTCGTCAAACACTCCATAAGGTCATTATGATTTTCTAAATAGATGTGGCCATTTGCAAGCGTTTATTCTTATAAATATAAGCTCCACCGAGACCTCAGAGTACTATATAGGTAGCTACCTATTGTAAAGTATCCATATTGTTGTTGAACGCCGCCATAAATACTGATAAAATATAATAAAATGCAATTAATGGTTTACGAAAATCCAAATTGCTCTTACTAAACGCTGTATTAATACATACGAAGGATATGTTTGCTAGGGAGTATGGAAATGCGCTCCCATTAATTCACTGCTATTCGTAAATCACTCCATAAGGACATTATGATTTTCTAAATAGGTGTGGTCATTTACAAGCTTTTATTCTGATAAATATAAGCTCCACCGAGACCTCAGAGTACTATATAGGTAGCTACCTATTGTAACGTATCCATATTGTTGTTGAACGCCGCCATAAATACTGATAAAATATAATAAAATGCAATTAATGGTTTACGAAAATCCAAGCTGCTCTTACTAAACGCTATATTAATACATATGCAGGATTTATTTGCTAGGGAGTATAAAAATGCGCTCCAATTAATTTACTGCTATCCGTAAAACGCTCCATAAGGTCGTTATGATTTTCTAAATAGGTGTGGCCATTTACCAGCTTTTATTCTGTTAAATATAAGCTCCACCGAGACCTCAGAGTACTATATAGGTAGCTACCTATTGTAAAGTATCCATATTGTTGTTGAACGCCGCCATAAATACTGATAAAATATAATAAAATGCAATTAATGGTTTACGAAAATTCAAACTGCTCTTACTAAACGCTGTATTAATACATACGAAGGATATGTTTGCTAGGGAGTATGGAAATGCGCTCCAATTAATTCACTGCTATTCGTCAAACACTCCATAAGGTCATTATGATTTTCTAAATAGATGTGGCCATTTGCAAGCGTTTATTCTGATAAATATAAGCTCCACCGAGACCTCAGAGTACTATATAGGTAGCTACCTATTGTAAAGTATCCATATTGTTGTTGAACGCCGCCATAAATACTGATAAAATATAATAAAATGCAATTAATGGTTTACGAAAATCCAAATTGCTCTTACTAAACGCTGTATTAATACATACGAAGGATATGTTTGCTAGGGAGTATGGAAATGCGCTCCAATTAATTTACTGCTATTCGTAAAACACTCCATAAGGTCATTATGATTTTCTAAATAGATGTTGCCATTTGCAAGTGTTTATTCTGATAAATATAAGCTCCACCGAGACCTCAGAGTACTATATAGGTAGCTACCTATTGTAACGTATCCATATTGTTGTTGAACGCCGCCATAAATACTGATAAAATATAATAAAATGCAATTAATGGTTTACGAAAATCCAAGCTGCTCTTACTAAACGCTATATTAATACATATGCAGGATTTATTTGCTAGGGAGTATGGAAATGCGCTCCAATTAATTTACTGCTATTCGTAAAACACTCCATAAGGTCATTATGATTTTCTAAATAGATGTGGCCATTTGCAAGCGTTTATTCTGATAAATATAAGCTCCACCGAGACCTCAGAGTACTATATAGGTAGCTACCTATTGTAAAGTATCCATATTGTTGTTGAACGCCGCCATAAATACTGATAAAATATAATAAGATGCAATTAATGGTTTACGAAAATCCAAGCTGATCTTACTAAACGCTATATTAATACATATGCAGGATTTATTTGCTAGGGAGTATAAAAATGCGCTCCAATTAATTTACTGCTATTCGTAAAACACTCCATAAGGACATTATGATTTTCTAAATAGGTGTGGCCATTTACAAGCTTTTATTCTGTTAAATATAAGCTCCACCGAGACCTCAGAGTACCTACTATATAGGTAGCTACCTATTGTAAAGTATCCATATTGTTGTTGAACGCCGCCATAAATACTGATAAAATATAATAAAATGCAATTAATGGTTTACGAAAATCCAAGCTGCTCTTACTAAACGCTATATTAATACATATGCAGGATTTATTTGCTAGGGAGTATAAAAATGCGCTCCAATTAATTTACTGCTATTCGTAAAACGCTCCATAAGGTCGTTATGATTTTCTAAATAGGTGTGGCCATTTACAAGCTTTTATTCTGTTAAATATAAGCTCCACCGAGACCTCAGAGTACTATATAGGTAGCTACCTATTGTAAAGTATCCATATTGTTGTTGAACGCCGCCATAAATACTGATAAAATATAATAAAATGCAATTAATGGTTTACGAAAATCCAAGCTGCTCTTACTAAACGCTATATTAATACATATGCAGGATTTATTTGCTAGGGAGTATGGAAATGCGCTCCAATTAATTTACTGCTATTCGTAAAACACTCCATAAGGTCATTATGATTTTCTAAATAGATGTGGCCATTTGCAAGCGTTTATTCTGATAAATATAAGCTCCACCGAGACCTCAGAGTACTATATAGGTAGCTACCTATTGTAAAGTATCCATATTGTTGTTGAACGCCGCCATAAATACTGATAAAATATAATAAGATGCAATTAATGGTTTACGAAAATCCAAGCTGATCTTACTAAACGCTATATTAATACATATGCAGGATTTATTTGCTAGGGAGTATGGAAATGCGCTCCAATTAATTTACTGCTATTCGTAAAACACTCCATAAGGTCATTATGATTTTCTAAATAGATGTGGCCATTTGCAAGCGTTTATTCTGATAAATATAAGCTCCACCGAGACCTCAGAGTACTATATAGGTAGCTACCTATTGTAAAGTATCCATATTGTTGTTGAACGCCGCCATAAATACTGATAAAATATAATAAAATGCAATTAATGGTTTACGAAAATCCAAGCTGCTCTTACTAAACGCTATATTAATACATATGCAGGATTTATTTGCTAGGGAGTATGGAAATGCGCTCCAATTAATTTACTGCTATTCGTAAAACACTCCATAAGGTCATTATGATTTTCTAAATAGATGTGGCCATTTGCAAGCGTTTATTCTGATAAATATAAGCTCCACCGAGACCTCAGAGTACTATATAGGTAGCTACCTATTGTAAAGTATCCATATTGTTGTTGAACGCCGCCATAAATACTGATAAAATATAATAAGATGCAATTAATGGTTTACGAAAATCCAAGCTGATCTTACTAAACGCTATATTAATACATATGCAGGATTTATTTGCTAGGGAGTATGGAAATGCGCTCCAATTAATTTACTGCTATTCGTAAAACACTCCATAAGGACATTATGATTTTCTAAATAGGTGTGGCCATTTACAAGCTTTTATTCTGTTAAATATAAGCTCCACCGAGACCTCAGAGTACCTACTATATAGGTAGCTACCTATTGTAAAGTATCCATATTGTTGTTGAACGCCGCCATAAATACTGATAAAATATAATAAAATGCAATTAATGGTTTACGAAAATCCAAGCTGCTCTTACTAAACGCTATATTAATACATATGCAGGATTTATTTGCTAGGGAGTATAAAAATGCGCTCCAATTAATTTACTGCTATTCGTAAAACGCTCCATAAGGTCGTTATGATTTTCTAAATAGGTGTGGCCATTTACAAGCTTTTATTCTGTTAAATATAAGCTCCACCGAGACCTCAGAGTACTATATAGGTAGCTACCTATTGTAAAGTATCCATATTGTTGTTGAACGCCGCCATAAATACTGATAAAATATAATAAAATGCAATTAATGGTTTACGAAAATCCAAGCTCCTCTTACTAAACGCTATATTAATACATATGCAGGATTTATTTTATGGGAGTATAAAAATGCGCTCCAATTAATTTACTGCTATTCGTAAAACGCTCCATAAGGTCATTATGATTTTCTAAATAGGTGTGGCCATTTACAAGCGTTTATTCTCATAAATATAAGCTCCACCGAGACCTCAGAGTACTATATAGGTAGCTACCTATTTTAAAGTAACCATATTGTTGTTAAACGCCGCCATAAATACGGATAAAATATAATAAAATGCAATTAATGGTTTACGAAAATCCAAGCTGCTCTTACTAAACCCTATATTAATACATATGCAGGATTTATTTGCTAGGGAGTATGGAAATGCGCTCCAATTAATTTACTGCTATTCGTAAAACACTCCATAAGGTCATTATTATTTTCTAAATAAATGTGGCCATTTGCAAGCGTTTATTCTGAAAAATATAAGCTCCACCGAGACCTCAGAGTACTATATAGGTAGCTACCTATTGTAACGTATCCATATTGTTGTTGAACGCCGCCATAAATACTGATAAAATATAATAAAATGCAATTAATGGTTTACGAAAATCCAAATTGCTCTTACTAAACGCTGTATTAATACATACCAAGGATATGTTTGCTAGGGAGTATGGAAATGCGCTCCCATTAATTCACTGCTATTCGTAAATAACTCCATAAGGACATTATGATTTTCTAAATAGGTGTGGTCATTTACAAGCGTTTATTCTGATAAATATAAGCTCCACCGAGACCTCAGAGTACTATATAGGTAGCTACCTATTGTAAAGTATCCATATTATTGTTGAACGCCGCCATAAATACTGATAAAATATAATAAAATGCAATTAATGGTTTACGAAAATCCAAATTGCTCTTACTAAACGCTGTATTAATACATACCAAGGATATGTTTGCTAGGGAGTATGGAAATGCGCTTCCATTAATTCACTGCTATTCGTAAATCACTCCATAAGGACATTATGATTTTCTAAATAGGTGTGGTCATTTACAAGCGTTTATTCTGATAAATATAAGCTCCACTGACACCTCCGCGTACTATATAGGTAGCTACCTATTGTAAAGTATCCATATTGTTGTTGAACGCCGCCATAAATACTGATAAAATATAATAAGATGCAATTAATGGTTTACGATAATCCAAGCTGCTCTTACTAAACGCTATATTAATACATATGCAGGATTTATTTGCTAGGGAGTATAAAAATGCGTTCCAATTAATTTACTGCTGTTCCTAAAACGCTCCATACGGTCGTTATGATTTTCTAAATAGGTGTGGTCATTTACAAGCGTTTATTCTGATAAATATAAGCTCCACCGAGACCTCAGAGTACTATATAGGTAGCTACCTATTGTAACGTATCCATATTGTTGTTGAACGCCGCCATAAATACTGATAAAATATAATAAAATGCAATTAATGGTTTACGAAAATCCAAGCTGCTCTTACTAAACGCTATATTAATACATATGCAGGATTTATTTGCTAGGGAGTATAAAAATGCGCTCCAATTAATTTACTGCTATTCGTAAAACGCTCCATAAGGTCGTTATGATTTTCTAAATAGGTGTGGCCATTTACAAGCTTTTATTCTGTTAAATATAAGCTCCACCGAGACCTCAGAGTACTATATAGGTAGCTACCTATTGTAAAGTATCCATATTGTTGTTGAACGCCGCCATAAATACTGATAAAATATAATAAAATGCAATTAATGGTTTACGAAAATCCAAGCTCCTCTTACTAAACGCTATATTAATACATATGCAGGATTTATTTTATGGGAGTATAAAAATGCGCTCCAATTAATTTACTGCTATTCGTAAAACGCTCCATAAGGTCATTATGATTTTCTAAATAGGTGTGGCCATTTACAAGCGTTTATTCTCATAAATATAAGCTCCACCGAGACCTCAGAGTACTATATAGGTAGCTACCTATTGTAAAGTATCCATATTGTTGTTGAACGCCGCCATAAATACTGATAAAATATAATAAGATGCAATTAATGGTTTACGAAAATCCAAGCTGACCTTACTAAACGCTATAATACATATGCAGGATTTATTTGCTAGGGAGTATGGAAATGCGCTCCAATTAATTTACTGCTATTCGTAAAACACTCCATAAGGACATTATGATTTTCTAAATAGGTGTGGCCATTTACAAGCTTTTATTCTGTTAAATATAAGCTCCACCGAGACCTCAGAGTACTATATAGGTAGCTACCTATTGTAAAGTATCCATATTGTTGTTGAACGCCGCCATAAATACTGATAAAATATAATAAGATGCAATTAATGGTTTACGAAAATCCAAGCTGCTCTTACTAAACGCTATATTAATACATATGCAGGATTTATTTGCTAGGGAGTATGGAAATGCGCTCCAATTAATTTACTGCTATTCGTAAAACACTCCATAAGGTCATTATGATTTTCTAAATAGATGTGGCCATTTGCAAGCGTTTATTCTGATAAATATAAGCTCCACCGAGACCTCAGAGTACTATATAGGTAGCTACCTATTGTAAAGTATCCATATTGCTGTTGAACGCCGCCATAAATACTGATAAAATATAATAAGATGCAATTAATGGTTTACGAAAATCCAAGCTGATCTTACTAAACGCTATATTAATACATATGCAGGATTTATTTGCTAGGGAGTATGGAAATGCGCTCCAATTAATTTACTGCTTTTCGTAAAACACTCCATAAGGACATTATGATTTTCTAAATATATGTGCCCATTTGCAAGCGTTTATTCTGATAAATATAAGCTCCAATTAATTTACTGCTATTCGTAAAACACTCCATAAGGACATTATGATTTTCTAAATAGGTGTGGCCATTTACAAGCTTTTATTCTGTTAAATATAAGCTCCACCGAGACCTCAGAGTACTATATAGGTAGCTACCTATTGTAAAGTATCCATATTGCTGTTGAACGCCGCCATAAATACTGATAAAATATAATAAGATGCAATTAATGGTTTACGAAAATCCAAGCTGATCTTACTAAACGCGATATTAATACATATGCAGGATTTATTTGCTAGGGAGTATGGAAATGCGCTCCAATTAATTTACTGCTATTCGTAAAACGCTCCATAAGGTCATTATGATTTTCTAAATAGATGTGGCCATTTGCAAGCGTTTATTCTGATAAATATAAGCTCCACCGAGACCTCAGAGTACTATATAGGTAGCTACCTATTGTAAAGTATCCATATTGTTGTTGAACGCCGCCATAAATACTGATAAAATATAATAAGATGCAATTAATGGTTTACGAAAATCCAAGCTGATCTTACTAAACGCTATATTAATACATATGCAGGATTTATTTGCTAGGGAGTATGGAAATGCGCTCCAATTAATTTACTGCTATTCGTAAAACACTCCATAAGGTCGTTATGATTTTCTAAATAGGTGTGGCCATTTACAAGCTTTTATTCTGTTAAATATAAGCTCCACCGAGACCTCAGAGTACTATATAGGTAGCTACCTATTGTAAAGTATCCATATTGTTGTTGAACGCCGCCATAAATACTGATAAAATATAATAAAATGCAATTAATGGTTTACGAAAATCCAAATTGCTCTTACTAAACGTTGTATTAATACATACGAAGGATATGTTTGCTAGGGAGTATGGAAATGCGTTCCAATTAATTTACTGCTATTCGTAAAACACTCCATAAGGTCATTATGATTTTCTAAATAGATGTGGCCATTTGCAAGCGTTTATTCTGATAAATATAAGCTCCACCGAGACCTCAGAGTACTATATAGGTAGCTACCTATTGTAAAGTATCCATATTGTTGTTGAACGCCGCCATAAATACTGATAAAATATAATAAAATGCAATTAATGGTTTACGAAAATCCAAATTGCTCTTACTAAACGTTGTATTAATACATACGAAGGATATGTTTGCTAGGGAGTATGGAAATGCGTTCCAATTAATTTACTGCTATTCGTAAAACACTCCATAAGGTCATTATGATTTTCTAAATAGATGTGGCCATTCGCAAGCGTTTATTCTGATAAACATAAGCTCCACCGAGACCTCAGAGTACTATATAGGTAGCTGCCGATTGTAAAGTATCCATATTGTTGTTGAACGCCGCCATAAATACTGATAAAATATAATAAAATGCAATTAATGGTTTACGAAAATTCAAACTGCTCTTACTAAACGCTGTATTAATACACACGAAGGATATGTTTGCTAGGGAGTATGGAAATGCGCTCCAATTAATTCACTGCTATTCGTCAAACACTCCATAAGGTCATTATGATTTTCTAAATAGATGTGGCCATTTGCAAGCGTTTATTCTGATAAATATAAGCTCCACCGAGACCTCAGAGTACTATATAGGTAGCTACCTATTGTAAAGTATCCATATTGTTGTTGAACGCCGCCATAAATACTGATAAAATATAATAAAATGCAATTAATGGTTTACGAAAATCCAAATTGCTCTTACTAAACGTTGTATTAATACATACGAAGGATATGTTTGCTAGGGAGTATGGAAGTGCGTTCCAATTAATTTACTGCTATTCGTAAAACACTCCATAAGGTCATTATGATTTTCTAAATAGATGTGGCCATTTGCAAGCGTTTATTCTGATAAATATAAGCTCCACCGAGACCTCAGAGTACTATATAGGTAGCTACCTATTGTAAAGTATCCATATTGTTGTTGAACGCCGCCATAAATACTGATAAAGTATAATAAAATGCAATTAATGGTTTACGAAAATCCAAGCTGCTCTTACTAAACGCTATATTAATACATATGCAGGATTTCTTTGCTAGGGAGTATGGAAATGCGCTCCAATTAATTTACTGCTATTCGTAAAACACTCCATAAGGTCATTATGATTTTCTAAATAGATGTGGCCATTTGCAAGCGTTTATTCTGATAAATATAAGCTCCACCGAGACCTCAGAGTACTATATAGGTAGCTACCTATTGTAAAGTATCCATATTGTTGTTGAACGCCGCCATAAATACTGATAAAATATAATAAGATGCAATTAATGGTTTACGAAAATCCAAGCTGATCTTACTAAACGCTATATTAATACATATGCAGGATTTATTTGCTAGGGAGTATAAAAATGCGCTCCAATTAATTTACTGCTATTCGTAAAACACTCCATAAGGACATTATGATTTTCTAAATTGGTGTGGCCATTTACAAGCTTTTATTCTGTTAAATATAAGCTCCACCGAGACCTCAGAGTACTATATAGGTAGCTACCTATTGTAAAGTATCCATATTGTTGCTGAACGCCGCCATAAATACTGATAAAATATAATAAAATGCAATTAATGGTTTACGAAAATCCAAGCTGCTCTTACTAAACGCTATATTAATACATATGCAGGATTTATTGCTAGGGAGTATAAAAATGCGCTTCAATTAATTTACTGCTATTCGTAAAACGCTCCATAAGGTCGTTATGATTTTCTAAATAGGTGTGGCCATTTACAAGCTTTTATTCTGTTAAATATAACCTCCACCAAGACCTCAGAGTACGTATATAGGTAGCTACCTATTGTAAAGTATCCATATTGTTGTTGACGCCGCCATAAATACTGATAAAATATAATAAAATGCAATTAATGGTTTACGAAAATTCCAACTGCTCTTACTAGACGCTGTATTAATACATACGAAGGATATGTTTGCTAGGGAGTATGGAAATGCGCTTCAATTAATTCACTGCTATTCGTCAAACACTCCATAAGGTCATTATGATTTTCTAAATAGATGTGGCCATTTGCAAGCGTTTATTCTTATAAATATAAGCTCCACCGAGACCTCAGAGTACTATATAGGTAGCTACCTATTGTAAAGTATCCATATTGTTGTTGAACGCCGCCATAAATACTGATAAAATATAATAAAATGCAATTAATGGTTTACGAAAATCCAAATTGCTCTTACTAAACGCTGTATTAATACATACGAAGGATATGTTTGCTAGGGAGTATGGAAATGCGCTCCCATTAATTCACTGCTATTCGTAAATCACTCCATAAGGACATTATGATTTTCTAAATAGGTGTGGTCAATTACAAGCTTTTATTCTGATAAATATAAGCTCCACCGAGACCTCAGAGTACTATATAGGTAGCTACCTATTGTAACGTATCCATATTGTTGTTGAACGCCGCCATAAATACTGATAAAATATAATAAAATGCAATTAATGGTTTACGAAAATCCAAGCTGCTCTTACTAAACGCTATATTAATACATATGCAGGATTTATTTGCTAGGGAGTATAAAAATGCGCTCCAATTAATTTACTGCTATCCGTAAAACGCTCCATAAGGTCGTTATGATTTTCTAAATAGGTGTGGCCATTTACCAGCTTTTATTCTGTTAAATATAAGCTCCACCGAGACCTCAGAGTACTATATAGGTAGCTACCTATTGTAAAGTATCCATATTGTTGTTGAACGCCGCCATTAATACTGATAAAATATAATAAAATGCAATTAATGGTTTACGAAAATTCAAACTGCTCTTACTAAACGCTGTATTAATACATACGAAGGATATGTTTGCTAGGGAGTATGAAATGCGCTCCAATTAATTCACTGCTATTCGTCAAACACTCCATAAGGTCATTATGATTTTCTAAATAGATGTGGCCATTTGCAAGCGTTTATTCTGATAAATATAAGCTCCACCGAGACCTCAGAGTACTATATAGGTAGCTACCTATTGTAAAGTATCCATATTGTTGTTGAACGCCGCCATAAATACTGATAAAATATAATAAAATGCAATTAATGGTTTACGAAAATCCAAATTGCTCTTACTAAACGCTGTATTAATACATACGAAGGATATGTTTGCTAGGGAGTATGGAAATGCGCTCCAATTAATTTACTGCTATTCGTAAAACACTCCATAAGGTCATTATGATTTTCTAAATAGATGTTGCCATTTGCAAGTGTTTATTCTGATAAATATAAGCTCCACCGAGACCTCAGAGTACTATATAGGTAGCTACCTATTGTAACGTATCCATATTGTTGTTGAACGCCGCCATAAATACTGATAAAAATATAATAAAATGCAATTAATGGTTTACGAAAATCCAAGCTGCTCTTACTAAACGCTATATTAATACATATGCAGGATTTATTTGCTAGGGAGTATGGAAATGCGCTCCAATTAATTTACTGCTATTCGTAAAACACTCCATAAGGTCATTATGATTTTCTAAATAGATGTGGCCATTTGCAAGCGTTTATTCTGATAAATATAAGCTCCACCGAGACCTCAGAGTACTATATAGGTAGCTACCTATTGTAAAGTATCCATATTGTTGTTGAACGCCGCCATAAATACTGATAAAATATAATAAGATGCAATTAATGGTTTACGAAAATCCAAGCTGATCTTACTAAACGCTATATTAATACATATGCAGGATTTATTTGCTAGGGAGTATAAAAATGCGCTCCAATTAATTTACTGCTATTCGTAAAACACTCCATAAGGACATTATGATTTTCTAAATAGGTGTGGCCATTTACAAGCTTTTATTCTGTTAAATATAAGCTCCACCGAGACCTCAGAGTACCTACTATATAGGTAGCTACCTATTGTAAAGTATCCATATTGTTGTTGAACGCCGCCATAAATACTGATAAAATATAATAAAATGCAATTAATGGTTTACGAAAATCCAAGCTGCTCTTACTAAACGCTATATTAATACATATGCAGGATTTATTTGCTAGGGAGTATAAAAATGCGCTCCAATTAATTTACTGCTATTCGTAAACGCTCCATAAGGTCGTTATGATTTTCTAAATAGGTGTGGCCGTTTACAAGCTTTTATTCTGTTAAATATAAGCTCCACCGAGACCTCAGAGTACTATATAGGTAGCTACCTATTGTAAAGTATCCATATTGTTGTTGAACGCCGCCATAAATACTGATAAAATATAATAAAATGCAATTAATGGTTTACGAAAATCCAAGCTGCTCTTACTAAACGCTATATTAATACATATGCAGGATTTATTTGCTAGGGAGTATGGAAATGCGCTCCAATTAATTTACTGCTATTCGTAAAACACTCCATAAGGTCATTATGATTTTCTAAATAGATGTGGCCATTTGCAAGCGTTTATTCTGATAAATATAAGCTCCACCGAGACCTCAGAGTACTATATAGGTAGCTACCTATTGTAAAGTATCCATATTGTTGTTGAACGCCGCCATAAATACTGATTAAAATATAATAAGATGCAATTAATGGTTTACGAAAATCCAAGCTGATCTTACTAAACGCTATATTAATACATATGCAGGATTTATTTGCTAGGGAGTATGGAAATGCGCTCCAATTAATTTACTGCTATTCGTAAAACACTCCATAAGGTCATTATGATTTTCTAAATAGATGTGGCCATTTGCAAGCGTTTATTCTGATAAATATAAGCTCCACCGAGACCTCAGAGTACTATATAGGTAGCTACCTATTGTAAAGTATCCATATTGTTGTTGAACGCCGCCATAAATACTGATAAAATATAATAAAATGCAATTAATGGTTTACGAAAATCCAAGCTGCTCTTACTAAACGCTATATTAATACATATGCAGGATTTATTTGCTAGGGAGTATGGAAATGCGCTCCAATTAATTTACTGCTATTCGTAAAACACTCCATAAGGTCATTATGATTTTCTAAATAGATGTGGCCATTTGCAAGCGTTTATTCTGATAAATATAAGCTCCACCGAGACCTCAGAGTACTATATAGGTAGCTACCTATTGTAAAGTATCCATATTGTTGTTGAACGCCGCCATAAATACTGATAAAATATAATAAGATGCAATTAATGGTTTACGAAAATCCAAGCTGATCTTACTAAACGCTATATTAATACATATGCAGGATTTATTTGCTAGGGAGTATGGAAATGCGCTCCAATTAATTTACTGCTATTCGTAAAACACTCCATAAGGACATTATGATTTTCTAAATAGGTGTGGCCATTTACAAGCTTTTATTCTGTTAAATATAAGCTCCACCGAGACCTCAGAGTACCTACTATATAGGTAGCTACCTATTGTAAAGTATCCATATTGTTGTTGAACGCCGCCATAAATACTGATAAAATATAATAAAATGCAATTAATGGTTTACGAAAATCCAAGCTGCTCTTACTAAACGCTATATTAATACATATGCAGGATTTATTTGCTAGGGAGTATAAAAATGCGCTCCAATTAATTTACTGCTATTCGTAAAACGCTCCATAAGGTCGTTATGATTTTCTAAATAGGTGTGGCCATTTACAAGCTTTTATTCTGTTAAATATAAGCTCCACCGAGACCTCAGAGTACTATATAGGTAGCTACCTATTGTAAAGTATCCATATTGTTGTTGAACGCCGCCATAAATACTGATAAAATATAATAAAATGCAATTAATGGTTTACGAAAATCCAAGCTCCTCTTACTAAACGCTATATTAATACATATGCAGGATTTATTTTATGGGAGTATAAAATGCGCTCCAATTAATTTACTGCTATTCGTAAAACGCTCCATAAGGTCATTATGATTTTCTAAATAGGTGTGGCCATTTACAAGCGTTTATTCTCATAAATATAAGCTCCACCGAGACCTCAGAGTACTATATAGGTAGCTACCTATTTTAAAGTAACCATATTGTTGTTAAACGCCGCCATAAATACGGATAAAATATAATAAAATGCAATTAATGGTTTACGAAAATCCAAGCTGCTCTTACTAAACCCTATATTAATACATATGCAGGATTTATTTGCTAGGGAGTATGGAAATGCGCTCCAATTAATTTACTGCTATTCGTAAAACACTCCATAAGGTCATTATTATTTTCTAAATAAATGTGGCCATTTGCAAGCGTTTATTCTGAAAAATATAAGCTCCACCGAGACCTCAGAGTACTATATAGGTAGCTACCTATTGTAACGTATCCATATTGTTGTTGAACGCCGCCATAAATACTGATAAAATATAATAAAATGCAATTAATGGTTTACGAAAATCCACATTGCTCTTACTAAACGCTGTATTAATACATACCAAGGATATGTTTGCTAGGGAGTATGGAAATGCGCTCCCATTAATTCACTGCTATTCGTAAATAACTCCATAAGGACATTATGATTTTCTAAATAGGTGTGGTCATTTACAAGCGTTTATTCTGATAAATATAAGCTCCACCGAGACCTCAGAGTACTATATAGGTAGCTACCTATTGTAAAGTATCCATATTGTTGTTGAACGCCGCCATAAATACTGATAAAATATAATAAAATGCAATTAATGGTTTACGAAAATCCAAATTGCTCTTACTAAACGCTGTATTAATACATACCAAGGATATGTTTGCTAGGGAGTATGGAAATGCGCTTCCATTAATTCACTGCTATTCGTAAATCACTCCATAAGGACATTATGATTTTCTAAATAGGTGTGGTCATTTACAAGCGTTTATTCTGATAAATATAAGCTCCACTGACACCTCCGCGTACTATATAGGTAGCTACCTATTGTAAAGTATCCATATTGTTGTTGAACGCCGCCATAAATACTGATAAAATATAATAAGATGCAATTAATGGTTTACGATAATCCAAGCTGCTCTTACTAAACGCTATATTAATACATATGCAGGATTTATTTGCTAGGGAGTATAAAAATGCGTTCCAATTAATTTACTGCTGTTCCTAAAACGCTCCATAAGGTCGTTATGATTTTCTAAATAGGTGTGGTCATTTACAAGCGTTTATTCTGATAAATATAAGCTCCACCGAGACCTCAGAGTACTATATAGGTAGCTACCTATTGTAACGTATCCATATTGTTGTTGAACGCCGCCATAAATACTGATAAAATATAATAAAATGCAATTAATGGTTTACGAAAATCCAAGCTGCTCTTACTAAACGCTATATTAATACATATGCAGGATTTATTTGCTAGGGAGTATAAAAATGCGCTCCAATTAATTTACTGCTATTCGTAAAACGCTCCATAAGGTCGTTATGATTTTCTAAATAGGTGTGGCCATTTACAAGCTTTTATTCTGTTAAATATAAGCTCCACCGAGACCTCAGAGTACTATATAGGTAGCTACCTATTGTAAAGTATCCATATTGTTGTTGAACGCCGCCATAAATACTGATAAAATATAATAAAATGCAATTAATGGTTTACGAAAATCCAAGCTCCTCTTACTAAACGCTATATTAATACATATGCAGGATTTATTTTATGGGAGTATAAAAATGCGCTCCAATTAATTTACTGCTATTCGTAAAACGCTCCATAAGGTCATTATGATTTTCTAAATAGGTGTGGCCATTTACAAGCGTTTATTCTCATAAATATAAGCTCCACCGAGACCTCAGAGTACTATATAGGTAGCTACCTATTTTAAAGTAACCATATTGTTGTTAAACGCCGCCATAAATACGGATAAAATATAATAAAATGCAATTAATGGTTTACGAAAATCCAAGCTGCTCTTACTAAACCCTATATTAATACATATGCAGGATTTATTTGCTAGGGAGTATGGAAATGCGCTCCAATTAATTTACTGCTATTCGTAAAACACTCCATAAGGTCATTATTATTTTCTAAATAAATGTGGCCATTTGCAAGCGTTTATTCTGAAAAATATAAGCTCCACCGAGACCTCAGAGTACTATATAGGTAGCTACCTATTGTAACGTATCCATATTGTTGTTGAACGCCGCCATAAATACTGATAAAATATAATAAAATGCAATTAATGGTTTACGAAAATCCACATTGCTCTTGCTAAACGCTGTATTAATACATACGAAGGATATGTTTGCTAGGGAGTATGGAAATGCGCTCCCATTAATTCACTGCTATTCGTAAATAACTCCATAAGGACATTATGATTTTCTAAATAGGTGTGGTCATTTACAAGCGTTTATTCTGATAAATATAAGCTCCACCGAGACCTCAGAGTACTATATAGGTAGCTACCTATTGTAAAGTATCCATATTGTTGTTGAACGCCGCCATAAATACTGATAAAATATAATAAAATGCAATTAATGGTTTACGAAAATCCAAATTGCTCTTACTAAACGCTGTATTAATACATACCAAGGATATGTTTGCTAGGGAGTATGGAAATGCGCTTCCATTAATTCACTGCTATTCGTAAATCACTCCATAAGGACATTATGATTTTCTAAATAGGTGTGGTCATTTACAAGCGTTTATTCTGATAAATATAAGCTCCACCGAGACCTCAGAGTACTATATAGGTAGCTACCTATTGTAACGTATCCATACTGTTGTTGAACGCCGCCATAAATACTGATAAAATATAATAAAATGCAATTAATGGTTTACGAAAACCCAAGCTCCTCTTACTAAACGCTATATTAATACATATGCAGGATTTATTTGCTAGGGAGTATGGATTTGCGCTCCAATTAATTTACTGCTATTCGTAAAACACTCCATAAGGTCATTATGATTTTCTAAATAGATTTGGCCATTTGCAAGCGTTTATTCTGATAAATATAAGCTCCACTGACACCTCCGCGTACTATATAGGTAGCTACCTATTGTAAAGTATCCATATTGTTGTTGAACGCCGCCATAAATACTGATAAAATATAATAAGATGCAATTAATGGTTTACGATAATCCAAGCTGCTCTTACTAAACGCTATATTAATACATATGCAGGATTTATTTGCTAGGGAGTATAAAAATGCGTTCCAATTAATTTACTGCTGTTCCTAAAACGCTCCATAAGGTCGTTATGATTTTCTAAATAGGTGTGGTCATTTACAAGCGTTTATTCTGATAAATATAAGCTCCACCGAGACCTCAGAGTACTATATAGGTAGCTACCTATTGTAACGTATCCATATTGTTGTTGAACGCCGCCATAAATACTGATAAAATATAATAAAATGCAATTAATGGTTTACGAAAATCCAAGCTCCTCTTACTAAACGCTATATTAATACATATGCAGGATTTATTTGCTAGGGAGTATGGAAATGCGCTCCAATTAATTTACTGCTATTCGTAAAACGCTTCAAAGGGTCATTATGATTTTCTAAATAGGTGTGTCCATTTACAAGCTTTTATTCTGATAAATATAAGCTCCACCGAAACCTGAGAGTACTATATAGGTAGCTACCTATTGTAACGTATGCATATTGTTGTTGAACGCCGCCATAAATACTGATAACATATAATAAAATGCAATTAATCGTTTACGAAAATCCAAGCTGCTCTTACTAAACGCTATATTAATATATATGCAGGATTTATTTGCTAGGGCGTATAAAAATGCGCTCCAATTAATTTACTGCTATTCGTAAAACGCTCCATAAGGTCGTTATGACTTTCTAAATAGGTATGGCCATTTACAAGCTTTTATTCTGATAAATATAAGCTCCACCGAGACCTCAGAGTACTATATAGGTAGCTACCTATTGTAACGTATCCATATTGTTGTTGAACGCCGCCATAAATACTGATAAAATATAATAAAATGCAATTAATGGTTTACGAAAATCCAAATTGCTCTTACTAAACGCTGTATTAATACATCCGAAGGATATGTTTGCTAGGGAGTATGGAAATGCGCTCCCATTAATTCACTGCTATTCGTAAATCACTCCATAAGGACATTATGATTTTCTAAATAGGTGTGGTCATTTACAAGCGTTTATTCTGATAAATATAAGCTCCACCGAGACCTCAGAGTACTATATAGGTAGCTACCTATTGTAACGTATCCATACTGTTGTTGAACGCCGCCATAAATACTGATAAAATATAATAAAATGCAATTAATGGTTTACGAAAATCCAAATTGCTCTTACTAAACGCTGTATTAATACATACGAAGGATATGTTTGCTAGGGAGTATGAAAATGCGCTCCCATTAATTCACTGCTATTCGTAAATCACTCCATAAGGACATTATGATTTTCTAAATAGATGTGGCCATTTGCAAGCGTTTATTCTGTTAAATATAAGCTCCACCGAGACCTCAGAGTACTATCTAGGTAGCTACCTATTGTAATGTATCCATATTGTTGTTGAACGCCGCCATAAATACTGATAAAATATAATAAAATGCAATTAATGGTTTACGAAAATCCAAATTGCTCTTACTAAACGCTGTATTAATACATACGAAGGATATGTTCGCTAGGGAGTATGGAAATGCCCTCCCATTAATTCACTGCTATTCGTAAATTACTCCATAAGGACATTATGATTTTCTAAATAGGTGTGGTCATTTACAAGCGTTTATTCTGATAAATATAAGCTCCACCGAGACCTCAGAGTACTATATAGGTAGCTACCTATTGTAACGTATCCATACTGTTGTTGAACGCCGCCATAAATACTGATAAAATATAATAAAATGCAATTAATGGTTTACGAAAACCCAAGCTCCTCTTACTAAACGCTATATTAATACATATGCAGGATTTATTTGCTAGGGAGTATGGATTTGCGCTCCAATTAATTTACTGCTATTCGTAAAACACTCCATAAGGTCATTATGATTTTCTAAATAGATGTGGCCATTTGCAAGCGTTTATTCTGATAAATATAAGCTCCACCGAGACCTCAGAGTACTATATAGGTAGCTACCTATTGTAAAGTATCCATATTGTTGTTGAACGCCTCCATAAATACTGATAAAATATAATAAAATTCAATTAATGGTGTACGAAAATCCAAGCTGCTCTTACTAAACGCTATATTAATACATATGTAGGATTTATTTGCTAGGGAGTATGGAAATGCGCTCCAATTAATTTACTGCTATTGGTAAAACGCTCCATAAGGTCGTTATGATTTTCTAAATAGGTGTGGCCATTTACAAGCTTTTATTCTGATAAATATAAGCTCCACCGAGACCTCAGAGTACTATATAGGTAGCTACCTATTGTAACGTATCCATACTGTTGTTGAACGCCGCCATAAATACTGATAAAATATAATAAAATGCAATTAATGGTTTACGAAAACCCAAGCTCCTCTTACTAAACGCTATGTTAATACATATGCAGGATTTATTTGCTAGGGAGTATGGATTTGCGCTCCAATTAATTTACTGCTATTCGTAAAACACTCCATAAGGTCATTATGATTTTCTAAATAGATGTGGCCATTTGCAAGCGTTTATTCTGATAAATATAAGCTCCACCGAGACCTCAGAGTACTATATAGGTAGCTACCTATTGTAAAGTATCCATATTGTTGTTGAACGCTTCCATAAATACTGATAAAATATAATAAAATTCAATTAATGGTGTACGAAAATCCAAGCTGCTCTTACTAAACGCTATATTAATACATATGGAGGATTTATTTGCTAGGGAGTATGGAAATGCGCTCCAATTAATTTACTGCTATTGGTAAAACGCTCCATAAGGTCGTTATGATTTTCTAAATAGGTGTGGCCATTTACAAGCTTTTATTCTGATAAATATAAGCTCCACCGAGACCTCAGAGTACTATATAGGTAGCTACCTATTGTAAAGTATCCATATTGCTGTTGAACGCCGCCATAAATACTGATAAAATATAATAAGATGCAATTAATGGTTTACGAAAATCCAAGCTGCTCTTACTAAACGCTATAGTAATACATATGCAAGATTTATTTGCTAGGGAGTATTGAAATGCGCTCCAATTAATTTACTGCTATTCGTAAAACACTCCATAAGGACATTATGATTTTCTAAATATATGTGCCCATTTGCAAGCGTTTATTCTGATAAATATAAGCTCCACCGAGACCTCAGAGTACTATATAGGTAGCTACCTATTGTAAAGTATCCATATTGTTGTTGAACGCCGCCATAAATACTGATAAAATATAATAAAATGCAAATAATGGTTTACGAAAATCCAAGCTGCTCTTAATAAACGCTATATTAATACATATGCAGGATTTATTTGCTAGGGAGTATAAAAATGCGCTCAAATTAATTTACTGCTATTCGTAAAACGCTCCATAAGGTCGTTATGATTTTCTAAATAGGTGTGGCCATTTACAAGCTTTTATTCTGTTAAATATAAGCTCCACCGAGACCTCAGAGTACTATATAGGTAGCTACCTATTGTAAAGTATCCATATTGTTGTTGAACGTCGCCATAAATACTGATAAAATATAATAAAATGCAATTAATGGTTTACGAAAATCCAAACTGCTCTTACTAAACGCTGTATTAATACATACGAAGGATATGTTTGCTAGGGAGTATGGAAATGCGCTCCCATTAATTCACTGCTATTCGTAAAACGCTCCATAAGGTCATTATGATTTTCTAAATAGATGTGGCCATTTGCAAGCGTTTATTCTGATAAATATAAGCTCCACCGAGACTTCAGAGTACTATATAGGTAGCTACCTATTGTAAAGTATCCATACTGTTGTTGAACGCCGCCATAAATACTGATAAAATATAATAAGATGCAATTAATGGTTTACGAAAATCCAAGCTGATCTTACTAAACGCTATATTAATACATATGTAGGATTTATTAGCTAGGGAGTATGGAAATGCGCTCCAATTAATTTACTGCTATTCGTAAAACGCTCCAAAAGGTCATTATGATTTTCTAAATAGGTGTGTCCATTAACAAGCTTTTATTCTGATAAATATAAGCTCCACCGAAACCTCAGAGTACTATATAGGTAGCTACCTATTGTAACGTATCCATACTGTTGTTGAACGCCGCCATAAATACTGATAAAATATATTAAAATGCAATTAATGGTTTACGAATACCCAAGCTCCTCTTACTAAACGCTATATTAATACATATGCAGGATTTATTTGCTAGGGAGTATGGATTTGCGCTTCAATTAATTTACTGCTATTCGTAAAACACTCCATAAGGTCATTATGATTTTCTAAATAGATGTGGCCATTTTCAAGCGTTTATTCTGATAAATATAAGCTCCACCGAGACCTCAGAGTACTATATAGGTAGCTACCTATTGTAAAATATCCATATTGTTGTTGAACGCCGCCATAAATACTGATAAAATATAATAAAATGCAATTAATGGTTTACGAAAATCCAAATTGCTCTTACTAACGCTATATTAATACATATGCAGGATTTATTTGCTAGGGAGTATAAAAATGCGCTCCAATTAATTTACTGCTATTCGTAAAACGCTCCATAAGGTCATTATGATTTTCTAAATAGGTGAGGCCATTTACAAGCGTTTATTCACATAAATATAAGCTCCACCGAGACCTCAGAGTACTATATAGGTAGCTACCTATTAAATCCATATTGTTGAACGCCGCCATAAATACTGATAAAATATAATAAAATGCAATTAATGGTTTACGAAAATCCGAGCTGCTCTTACTAAACCCTATATTAATAAGCAGGATTTATGCAGGTTATTTGCTAGGGAGTATGGAAATGCGCTCCAATTAATTTACTGCTATTCGTAAAACACTCCATAAGGTCATTATTATTTTCTAAATAAATGTGGCCATTTGCAAGCGTTTATTCTGATAAATATAAGCTCCACCGAGACCTCAGAGTACTATATAGGTAGCTACCTATTGTAAAATATCCATATTGTTGTTGAACGCCGCCATAAATACTGATAAAATATAATAAAATGCAATTAATGGTTTACGAAAATCCAAGCTGCTCTTACTAAACGCTATATTAATACATATGCAAGATTTATTTGCTAGGGAGTATGGAAATGCGCTCCAATTAATTTACTGCTATTCGTAAAACACTCCATAAAGTCATTATGATTTTCTGAATAGATGTGACCATTTGCAAGCGTTTATTCTGATAAATATAAGCTCCACCGAGACCTCAGAGGACTATATAGGTAGCTACCTATTGTAAAGTATCCATATTGTTGTTGAACGCTTCCATAAATACTGATAAAATATAATAAAATTCAATTAATGGTTTACGAAAATCCAAGCTGCGCTTACTAAACGCTATATTAATACATATGCAGGATTTATTTGCTAGGGAGTATGGAAATGCGCTCCAATTAATTTACTGCTATTCGTAAAACACTCCATAAGGTCATTATTATTTTCTAAATAGATGTGGCCATTTGCAAGCGTTTATTCTGATAAATATAAGCTCCACCGAGACCTCAGAGTACTATATAGGTAGCTACCTATTGTAAAATATCCATATTGTTGTTGAACGCCGCCATAAATTCTGATAAAATATAATAAAATGCAATTAATGGTTTACGAAAATCCAAGCTGCTCTTACTAAACGCTATATTAATACATATGCAGGATTTATTTGCTAGGGAGTATGGAAATGCGCTCCAATTAATTTACTGCTATTCGTAAAACACTCCATAAGGTCATTATGATTTTCTAAATAGATGTGGCCATCTGCAAGCGTTTATTCTGATAAATATAAGCTCCACCGACACCTCCGCCTACTATATAGGTAGCTACCTATTGTAAAGCATCCATACTGTTGTTGAACACTGCCATAAATACTGAACAAATATAATAAAATGCAATTAATGGTTTACGAAAATCCAAGCTGCTCTTAGTAAACGCTATATTAATACATATGCAGGATTTATTTGCTAGGGAGTATAAAAATGCCCTCCAATTAATTTACTGCTATTCGTAAATCACTCCATAAGGTCATTATTATTTTCTAAATAAATGTGGCCATTTGCAAGCGTTTATTCTGATAAATATAAGCTCCACCGAGACCTCAGAGTACTATATAGGTAGCTACCTATTGTAAAATATCCATATTGTTGTTGAACGCCGCCATAAATACTGATAAAATATAATAAAATGCAATTAATGGTTTACGAAAATCCAAGCTGCTCTTACTAAACGCTATATTAATACATATGCAGGATTTATTTGCTAGGGAGTATGGAAATGCGCTCCAATTAATTTACTGCTATTCGTAAAACACTCCATAAAGTCATTATGATTTTCTGAATAGATGTGACCATTTTCAAGCGTTTATTCTGATAAATATAAGCTCCACCGAGACCTCAGAGGACTATATAGGTAGCTACCTATTGTAAAGTATCCATATTGTTGTTGAACGCTTCCATAAATACTGATAAAATATAATAAAATTCAATTAATGGTTTACGAAAATCCAAGCTGCGCTTACTAAACGCTATATTAATACATATGCAGGATTTATTTGCTAGGGAGTATGGAAATGCGCTCCAATTAATTTACTGCTATTCGTAAAACACTCCATAAGGTCATTATTATTTTCTAAATAGATGTGGCCATTTGCAAGCGTTTATTCTGATAAATATAAGCTCCACCGAGACCTCAGAGTACTATATAGGTAGCTACCTATTGTAAAATATCCATATTGTTGTTGAACGCCGCCATAAATTCTGATAAAATATAATAAAATGCAATTAATGGTTTACGAAAATCCAAGCTGCTCTTACTAAACGCTATATTAATACATATGCAGGATTTATTTGCTAGGGAGTATGGAAATGCGCTCCAATTAATTTACTGCTATTCGTAAAACACTCCATAAGGTCATTATGATTTTCTAAATAGATGTGGCCATCTGCAAGCGTTTATTCTGATAAATATAAGCTCCACCGACACCTCCGCCTACTATATAGGTAGCTACCTATTGTATAGCATCCATATTGTTGTTGAACACTGCCATAAATACTGAAAAAATATAATAAAATGCAATTAATGGTTTACGAAAATCCAAGCTGCTCTTAGTAAACGCTATATTAATACATATGCAGGATTTATTTGCTAGGGAGTATAAAAATGCCCTCCAATTAATTTACTGCTATTCGTAAATCACTCCATAAGGACATTATGATTTTCTAGATAGGTGTGGTCATTTACAAGCGTTTATTCTGATCAATATAAGCTCCACCGAGACCTCAGAGTACTATATAGGTAGCTACCTATTGTAACGTATCCATACTGTTGTTGAACGCCGCCATAAATACTGATAAAATATAATAAAATGCAATTAATGGTTTACGAAAATCCAAATTGCTCTTACTAAACGCTGTATTAATACATACGAAGGATATGTTCGCTAGGGAGTATGGAAATGCCCTCCCATTAATTCACTGCTATTCGTAAATCACTCCATAAGGACATTATGATTTTCTAAATAGGTGTGGTCATTTACAAGCGTTTATTCTGTTAAATATAAGCTCCACCGAGACCTCAGAGTACTATATAGGTAGCTACCTATTGTAAAGTATCCATATTGTCGTTGAACGCCGCCATAAATACTGATAAAATATAATAAAATGCAATTAATGGTTTACGAAAATCCAAATTACTCTTACTAAACGCTGTATTAATACATACGAAGGATATATTCGCTAGGGAGTATGGAAATGCCCTCCCATTAATTCACTGCTATTCGTAAATCACTCCATAAGGACATTATGATTTTCTAAATAGGTGTGGTCATTTACAAGCGTTTATTCTGATAAATATAAGCTCCACCGAGACCTCAGAGTACTATATAGGTAGCTACCTATTGTAAAGTATCCATACTGTTGTTGAACGCCGCCATAAATACTGATAAAATATAATAAAATGCAATTAATGGTTTACGAAAACCCAAGCTGCTCTTACTAAACGCTATATTAATACATATGCAGGATTTATTTGCTAGGAAGTATGGAAATGCGCTCCAATTAATTTACTGCTATTCGTTAAACACTCCATAAAGTCATTATGATTTTCTGAATAGATGTGACCATTTGCAAGCGTTTATTCTGATAAATATAAGCTCCACCGAGACCTCAGAGTACTATATAGGTAGCTACCTATTGTAAAGTATCCATATTGTTGTTGAACGCTTCCATAAATACTGATAAAATATAATAAAATTCAATTAATGGTTTACGAAAATCCAAGCTGCTCTTACTAAACGCTATATTAATACATATCCAGGATTTATTTGCTAGGGAGTATGGAAATGCGCTCCAATTAATTTACTGCTATTCGTAAAACACTATATAAGGTCATTATTATTTTCTAAATAGATGTGGCCATTTGCAAGCGTTTATTCTGATAAATATAAGCTCCACCGAGACCTCAGAGTACTAAATAGGTAGCTACCTATTGTAAAGTATCCATATTGTTGTTGAACGCCGCCATAAATTCTGATAAAATATAATAAAATGCAATTAATGGTTTACGAAAATCCAAGCTGCTCTTAGTAAACGCTATATTAATACATATGCAGGATTTATTTGCTAGGGAGTATAAAAATGCCCTGCAATTAATTTAATGCTATTCGTAAAACGCTCCATAAGGTCATTATTATTTTCTAAATAGATGTGGCCATTGACAAGCGTTTATTCTCATAAATATAAGCTCCACCGAGACCTCAAAGTACTGTATAGGTAGCTACCTATTTTAAAGTATCCATATTGTTGTTGAACGCCGCCATAAATACTGATAAAATATAATAAAATGCAATTAATGGTTTACGAAAATCCAAATTGCTCTTACTAAACGCTGTATTAATACATACGAAGGATATGTTCGCTAGGGAGTATGGAAATGCCCTCCCATTAATTCACTGCTATTCGTAAATCACTCCATAAGGACATTATGATTTTCTAAATAGGTGTGGTCATTTACAAGCGTTTATTCTGTTAAATATGAGCTCCACCGAGACCTCAGAGTACTATATAGGTAGCTACCTATTGTAAAGTATCCATATTGTTGTTGAACGCCGCCATAAATACTGATAAAATATAATAAAATGCAATTAATGGTTTACGAAAATCCAAATTGCTCTTACTAAACGCTGTATTAATACATACGAAGGATATGTTCGCTAGGGAGTATGGAAATGCCCTCCCATTAATTCACTGCTATTCGTAAATCACTCCATAAGGACATTATGATTTTCTAAATAGGTGTGGTCATTTACAAGCGTTTATTCTGATAAATATAAACTCCACCGAGACCTCAGAGTACTATATAGGTAGCTACCTATTGTAAAGTATCCATACTGTTGTTGAACGCCGCCATAAATACTGATAAAATATAATAAAATGCAATTAATGGTTTACGAAAATCCAAGCTGCTCTTACTAAACGCTATATTAATACATATGCAGGATTTATTTGCTAGGGAGTATAAAAATGCGATCCAATTAATTTACTGCTATTCGTAAAACGCTCCATAAGGTCATTATGATTTTCTAAATAGGTGTGGCCATCTACAAGCGTTTATTCTGATAAATATAAGCTCCACCGAGACCTCAGAGTACTATATAGGTAGCTACCTATTGTAAAGTATCCATAGTGTTGTTGAACGCCGCCATAAATACTGATAAAATATAATAAAATGCAATTAATGGTTTACGAAAACCCAAGCTGCTCTTACTAAACGCTATATTAATACATATGCAGGATTTATTTGCTAGGGAGTATGGATTTGCGCTCCAATTAATTTACTGCTATTCGTAAAACACTCCATAAGGTCATTATGATTTTCTAAATAGATGTGGCCATCTGCAAGCGTTTATTCTGATAAATATAAGCTCCACCGAGACCTCAGAGTACTATATAGGTAGCTACCTATTGTAACGTATCCATATTGTTGTTGAACGCCGCCATAAATACTGATAAAATATAATAAAATGCAATTAATGGTTTACGAAAATCCAAGCTGCTCTTACTAAACGCTATATTAATACATATGCAGGATTTATTTGCTAGGGAGTATAAAAATGCGATCCAATTAATTTACTGATATTCGTAAAACGCTCCATAAGGTCATTATGATTTTCTAAATAGGTGTGGCCATCTACAAGCGTTTATTCTGATAAATATAAGCTCCACCGAGACCTCAGAGTACTATATAGGTAGCTACCTATTGTAAAGTATCCATACTGTTGTTGAACGCCGCCATAAATACTGATAAAATATAATAAAATGCAATTAATGGTTTACGAAAATCCAAGCTGCTCTTACTAACCGCTATATTAATACATATGCAGGATTTATTTGCTAGGGAGTATGGATTTGCGCTCCAATTAATTTACTGCTATTCGTAAAACACTCCATAAGGTCATTATGATTTTCTAAATAGATGTGGCCATTTGCAAGCGTTTATTCTGATAAATATAAGCTCCACCGAGACCTCAGAGTACTATATAGGTAGCTACCTATTGTAAAGTATCCATATTGTTGTTGAACGCCGCCATAAATACTGATAAAATATAATAAAATGCAATTAATGGTTTACGAAAACCCAAGCTGCTCTTACTAAACGCTATCAATACATATGCGGGATTTATTTGCTAGGGAGTATAGAAATGCGCTCCAATTAATTTACTGCTATTGGTAAAACGCTCCATAAGGTCGTTATGATTTTCTAAATAGGTGTGGCCATTTACAAGCTTTTATTCTGATAAATATAAGCTCCACCGAGACCTCAGAGTACTATATAGGTAGCTACCTATTGTAAAGTATCCATATTGTTGTTGAACGCCGCCATAAATACTGATAAAATATAATAAAATGCAATTAATGGTTTACGAAAATCCAAGCTGCTCTTACTAAACGCTATATTAATACATATGCAGGATTTATTTGCTAAGGAGTATAAAAATGCGCTCCAATTAATTTACTGCTATTCGTAAAACGCTCCATAAGGGCATTATGATTTTCTAAATAGATGTGGCCATTTGCAAGCGTTTATTCTAATAAATATAAGCTCCACCGAGACCTCAGAGTACTATATAGGTAGCTACCTATTGTAAAGTATCCATACTGTTGGTGAACGCTTCCATAAATACTGATAAAATATAATAAAATTCAATTAATGGTTTACGAAAATCCAAGCTGCTCTTACTAAACGCTATATTAATACATATGTAGGATTTATTTGCTAGGAGTATGGAAATGCGCTCCAATTAATTTACTGCTATTGGTAAAACGCTCCATAAGGTAGTTATGATTTTCTAAATAGGTGTGGCCATTTACAAGCTTTTATTCTGATAAATATAAGCTCCACCGAAACCTGAGAGTACTATATAGGTAGCTACCTATTGTAACGTATCCATATTGTTGTTGAACGCCGCCATAAATACTGATAAAATATAATAAAATGCAATTAATGGTTTACGAAAATCCAAGCTGCTTTTACTAAACGCTATATTAATACATATGCAGGATTTATTTGCTAAGGAGTATAAAAATGCGCTCCAATTAATTTACTGCTATTCGTAAAACGCTCCATAAGGGCATTATGATTTCCTAAATAGACGTGGCCATTTGCAAGCGTTTATTCTGATAAATATAAGCTCCACCGAGACCTCAGAGTACTATATAGGTAGCTACCTATTGTAAAGTATCCATATTGTTGTTGAACGCTTCCATAAATACTGATAAAATATAATAAAATTCAATTAATGGTGTTCGAAAATCCAAGCTGCTCTTACTAAACGCTATATTAATACATATGGAGGATTTATTTGCTAGGGAGTATGGAAATGCGCTCCAATTAATTTACTGCTATTGATAAAACGCTCCATAAGGTCGTTATGATTTTCTAAATAGGTGTGGCCATTTACAAGCTTTTATTCTGATAAATATAAGCTCCACCGAGACCTCAGAGTACTATATAGGTAGCTACCTATTGTAAAGTATCCATATTGCTGTTGAACGCCGCCATAAATACTGATAAAATATAATAAGATGCAATTAATGGTTTACGAAAATCCAAGCTGCTCTTACTAAACGCTATAGTAATACATATGCAAGATTTATTTGCTAGGGAGTATTGAAATGCGCTCCAATTAATTTACTGCTATTCGTAAAACACTCCATAAGGACATTATGATTTTCTAAATATATGTGCCCATTTGCAAGCGTTTATTCTGATAAATATAAGCTCCACCGAGACCTCAGAGTACTATATAGGTAGCTACCTATTGTAAAGTATCCATATTGTTGTTGAACGCCGCCATAAATACTGATAAAATATAATAAAATGCAATTAATGGTTTACGAAAATCCAAGCTGCTCTTAATAAACGCTATATTAATACATATGCAGGATTTATTTGCTAGGGAGTATAAAAATGCGCTCAAATTAATTTACTGCTATTCGTAAAACGCTCCATAAGGTCGTTATGATTTTCTAAATAGGTGTGGCCATTTACAAGCTTTTATTCTGTTAAATATAAGCTCCACCGAGACCTCAGAGTACTATATAGGTAGCTACCTATTGTAAAGTATCCATATTGTTGTTGAACGTCGCCATAAATACTGATAAAATATAATAAAATGCAATTAATGGTTTACGAAAATCCAAACTGCTCTTACTAAACGCTGTATTAATACATACGAAGGATATGTTTGCTAGGGAGTATGGAAATGCGCTCCCATTAATTCACTGCTATTCGTAAAACGCTCCATAAGGTCATTATGATTTTCTAAATAGATGTGGCCATTTGCAAGCGTTTATTCTGATAAATATAAGCTCCACCGAGACTTCAGAGTACTATATAGGTAGCTACCTATTGTAAAGTATCCATACTGTTGTTGAACGCCGCCATAAATACTGATAAAATATAATAAGATGCAATTAATGGTTTACGAAAATCCAAGCTGATCTTACTAAACGCTATATTAATACATATGTAGGATTTATTAGCTAGGGAGTATGGAAATGCGCTCCAATTAATTTACTGCTATTCGTAAAACGCTCCAAAAGGTCATTATGATTTTCTAAATAGGTGTGTCCATTAACAAGCTTTTATTCTGATAAATATAAGCTCCACCGAAACCTCAGAGTACTATATAGGTAGCTACCTATTGTAACGTATCCATACTGTTGTTGAACGCCGCCATAAATACTGATAAAATATATTAAAATGCAATTAATGGTTTACGAATACCCAAGCTCCTCTTACTAAACGCTATATTAATACATATGCAGGATTTATTTGCTAGGGAGTATGGATTTGCGCTTCAATTAATTTACTGCTATTCGTAAAACACTCCATAAGGTCATTATGATTTTCTAAATAGATGTGGCCATTTTCAAGCGTTTATTCTGATAAATATAAGCTCCACCGAGACCTCAGAGTACTATATAGGTAGCTACCTATTGTAAAATATCCATATTGTTGTTGAACGCCGCCATAAATACTGATAAAATATAATAAAATGCAATTAATGGTTTACGAAAATCCAAATTGCTCTTACTAAACGCTATATTAATACATATGCAGGATTTATTTGCTAGGGAGTATAAAAATGCGCTCCAATTAATTTACTGCTATTCGTAAAACGCTCCATAAGGTCATTATGATTTTCTAAATAGGTGAGGCCATTTACAAGCGTTTATTCTCATAAATATAAGCTCCACCGAGACCTCAGAGTACTATATAGGTAGCTACCTATTGTAAAATATCCATATTGTTGTTGAACGCCGCCATAAATACTGATAAAATATAATAAAATGCAATTAATGGTTTACGAAAATCCAAGCTGCTCTTACTAAACCCTATATTAATACATATGCAGGATTTATTTGCTAGGGAGTATGGAAATGCGCTCCAATTAATTTACTGCTATTCGTAAAACACTCCATAAGGTCATTATTATTTTCTAAATAAATGTGGCCATTTGCAAGCGTTTATTCTGATAAATATAAGCTCCACCGAGACCTCAGAGTACTATATAGGTAGCTACCTATTGTAAAATATCCATATTGTTGTTGAACGCCGCCATAAATACTGATAAAATATAATAAAATGCAATTAATGGTTTACGAAAATCCAAGCTGCTCTTACTAAACGCTATATTAATACATATGCAGGATTTATTTGCTAGGGAGTATGGAAATGCGCTCCAATTAATTTACTGCTATTCGTAAAACACTCCATAAAGTCATTATGATTTTCTGAATAGATGTGACCATTTGCAAGCGTTTATTCTGATAAATATAAGCTCCACCGAGACCTCAGAGGACTATATAGGTAGCTACCTATTGTAAAGTATCCATATTGTTGTTGAACGCTTCCATAAATACTGATAAAATATAATAAAATTCAATTAATGGTTTACGAAAATCCAAGCTGCGCTTACTAAACGCTATATTAATACATATGCAGGATTTATTTGCTAGGGAGTATGGAAATGCGCTCCAATTAATTTACTGCTATTCGTAAAACACTCCATAAGGTCATTATTATTTTCTAAATAGATGTGGCCATTTGCAAGCGTTTATTCTGATAAATATAAGCTCCACCGAGACCTCAGAGTACTATATAGGTAGCTACCTATTGTAAAATATCCATATTGTTGTTGAACGCCGCCATAAATTCTGATAAAATATAATAAAATGCAATTAATGGTTTACGAAAATCCAAGCTGCTCTTACTAAACGCTATATTAATACATATGCAGGATTTATTTGCTAGGGAGTATGGAAATGCGCTCCAATTAATTTACTGCTATTCGTAAAACACTCCATAAGGTCATTATGATTTTCTAAATAGATGTGGCCATCTGCAAGCGTTTATTCTGATAAATATAAGCTCCACCGACACCTCCGCCTACTATATAGGTAGCTACCTATTGTAAAGCATCCATATTGTTGTTGAACACTGCCATAAATACTGAAAAAATATAATAAAATGCAATTAATGGTTTACGAAAATCCAAGCTGCTCTTAGTAAACGCTATATTAATACATATGCAGGATTTATTTGCTAGGGAGTATAAAAATGCCCTCCAATTAATTTACTGCTATTCGTAAATCACTCCATAAGGACATTATGATTTTCTAGATAGGTGTGGTCATTTACAAGCGTTTATTCTGATCAATATAAGCTCCACCGAGACCTCAGAGTACTATATAGGTAGCTACCTATTGTAACGTATCCATACTGTTGTTGAACGCCGCCATAAATACTGATAAAATATAATAAAATGCAATTAATGGTTTACGAAAATCCAAATTGCTCTTACTAAACGCTGTATTAATACATACGAAGGATATGTTCGCTAGGGAGTATGGAAATGCCCTCCCATTAATTCACTGCTATTCGTAAATCACTCCATAAGGACATTATGATTTTCTAAATAGGTGTGGTCATTTACAAGCGTTTATTCTGTTAAATATAAGCTCCACCGAGACCTCAGAGTACTATATAGGTAGCTACCTATTGTAAAGTATCCATATTGTCGTTGAACGCCGCCATAAATACTGATAAAATATAATAAAATGCAATTAATGGTTTACGAAAATCCAAATTACTCTTACTAAACGCTGTATTAATACATACGACGGATATATTCGCTAGGGAGTATGGAAATGCCCTCCCATTAATTCACTGCTATTCGTAAATCACTCCATAAGGACATTATGATTTTCTAAATAGGTGTGGTCATTTACAAGCGTTTATTCTGATAAATATAAGCTCCACCGAGACCTCAGAGTACTATATAGGTAGCTACCTATTGTAAAGTATCCATACTGTTGTTGAACGCCGCCATAAATACTGATAAAATATAATAAAATGCAATTAATGGTTTACGAAAACCCAAGCTGCTCTTACTAAACGCTATATTAATACATATGCAGGATTTATTTGCTAGGAAGTATGGAAATGCGCTCCAATTAATTTACTGCTATTCGTTAAACACTCCATAAAGTCATTATGATTTTCTGAATAGATGTGACCATTTGCAAGCGTTTATTCTGATAAATATAAGCTCCACCGAGACCTCAGAGTACTATATAGGTAGCTACCTATTGTAAAGTATCCATATTGTTGTTGAACGCTTCCATAAATACTGATAAAATATAATAAAATTCAATTAATGGTTTACGAAAATCCAAGCTGCTCTTACTAAACGCTATATTAATACATATCCAGGATTTATTTGCTAGGGAGTATGGAAATGCGCTCCAATTAATTTACTGCTATTCGTAAAACACTATATAAGGTCATTATTATTTTCTAAATAGATGTGGCCATTTGCAAGCGTTTATTCTGATAAATATAAGCTCCACCGAGACCTCAGAGTACTAAATAGGTAGCTACCTATTGTAAAGTATCCATATTGTTGTTGAACGCCGCCATAAATTCTGATAAAATATAATAAAATGCAATTAATGGTTTACGAAAATCCAAGCTGCTCTTAGTAAACGCTATATTAATACATATGCAGGATTTATTTGCTAGGGAGTATAAAAATGCCCTGCAATTAATTTAATGCTATTCGTAAAACGCTCCATAAGGTCATTATTATTTTCTAAATAGATGTGGCCATTGACAAGCGTTTATTCTCATAAATATAAGCTCCACCGAGACCTCAAAGTACTGTATAGGTAGCTACCTATTTTAAAGTATCCATATTGTTGTTGAACGCCGCCATAAATACTGATAAAATATAATAAAATGCAATTAATGGTTTACGAAAATCCAAATTGCTCTTACCAAACGCTGTATTAATACATACGAAGGATATGTTCGCTAGGGAGTATGGAAATGCCCTCCCATTAATTCACTGCTATTCGTAAATCACTCCATAAGGACATTATGATTTTCTAAATAGGTGTGGTCATTTACAAGCGTTTATTCTGTTAAATATGAGCTCCACCGAGACCTCAGAGTACTATATAGGTAGCTACCTATTGTAAAGTATCCATATTGTTGTTGAACGCCGCCATAAATACTGATAAAATATAATAAAATGCAATTAATGGTTTACGAAAATCCAAATTGCTCTTACTAAACGCTGTATTAATACATACGAAGGATATGTTCGCTAGGGAGTATGGAAATGCCCTCCCATTAATTCACTGCTATTCGTAAATCACTCCATAAGGACATTATGATTTTCTAAATAGGTGTGGTCATTTACAAGCGTTTATTCTGATAAATATAAACTCCACCGAGACCTCAGAGTACTATATTGTAAAGTATCCATACTGTTGTTGAACGCCGCCATAAATACTGATAAAATATAATAAAATGCAATTAATGGTTTACGAAATCCAAGCTGCTCTTACTAAACGCTATATTAATACATATGCAGGATTTATTTGCTAGGGAGTATAAAAATGCGATCGAATTAATTTACTGCTATTCGTAAAACGCTCCATAAGGTCATTATGATTTCTAAATAGGTGTGGCCATCTACAAGCGTTTATTCTGATAAATATAAGCTCCACCGAGACCTCAGAGTACTATATAGGTAGCTACCTATTGTAAAGTATCCATAGTGTTGTTGAACGCCGCCATAAATACTGATAAAATATAATAAAATGCAATTAATGGTTTACGAAAACCCAAGCTGCTCTTACTAAACGCTATATTAATACATATGCAGGATTTATTTGCTAGGGAGTATGGATTTGCGCTCCAATTAATTTACTGCTATTCGTAAAACACTCCATAAGGTCATTATGATTTTCTAAATAGATGTGGCCATCTGCAAGCGTTTATTCTGATAAATATAAGCTCCACCGAGACCTCAGAGTACTATATAGGTAGCTACCTATTGTAACGTATCCATATTGTTGTTGAACGCCGCCATAAATAGTGATTAAAATATAATAAAATGCAATTAATGGTTTACGAAAATCCAAGCTGCTCTTACTAAACGCTATATTAATACATATGCAGGATTTATTTGCTAGGGAGTATAAAAATGCGATCCAATTAATTTACTGATATTCGTAAAACGCTCCATAAGGTCATTATGATTTTCTAAATAGGTGTGGCCATCTACAAGCGTTTATTCTGATAAATATAAGCTCCACCGAGACCTCAGAGTACTATATAGGTAGCTACCTATTGTAAAGTATCCATACTGTTGTTGAACGCCGCCATAAATACTGATAAAATATAATAAAATGCAATTAATGGTTTACGAAAATCCAAGCTGCTCTTACTAACCGCTATATTAATACATATGCAGGATTTATTTGCTAGGGAGTATGGATTTGCGCTCCAATTAATTTACTGCTATTCGTAAAACACTCCATAAGGTCATTATGATTTTCTAAATAGATGTGGCCATTTGCAAGCGTTTATTCTGATAAATATAAGCTCCACCGAGACCTCAGAGTACTATATAGGTAGCTACCTATTGTAAAGTATCCATATTGTTGTTGAACGCCGCCATAAATACTGATAAAATATAATAAAATGCAATTAATGGTTTACGAAAACCCAAGCTGCTCTTACTAAACGCTATCAATACATATGCGGGATTTATTTGCTAGGGAGTATAGAAATGCGCTCCAATTAATTTACTGCTATTGTAAAACGCTCCATAAGGTCGTTATGATTTTCTAAATAGGTGTGGCCATTTACAAGCTTTTATTCTGATAAATATAAGCTCCACCGAGACCTCAGAGTACTATATAGGTAGCTACCTATTGTAAAGTATCCATATTGTTGTTGAACGCCGCCATAAATACTGATAAAATATAATAAAATGCAATTAATGGTTTACGAAAATCCAAGCTGCTCTTACTAAACGCTATATTAATACATATGCAGGATTTATTTGCTAAGGAGTATAAAAATGCGCTCCAATTAATTTACTGCTATTCGTAAAACGCTCCATAAGGGCATTATGATTTTCTAAATAGATGTGGCCATTTGCAAGCGTTTATTCTAATAAATATAAGCTCCACCGAGACCTCAGAGTACTATATAGGTAGCTACCTATTGTAAAGTATCCATACTGTTGGTGAACGCTTCCATAAATACTGATAAAATATAATAAAATTCAATTAATGGTTTACGAAAATCCAAGCTGCTCTTACTAAACGCTATATTAATACATATGTAGGATTTATTTGCTAGGGAGTATGGAAATGCGCTCCAATTAATTTACTGCTATTGGTAAAACGCTCCATAAGGTAGTTATGATTTTCTAAATAGGTGTGGCCATTTACAAGCTTTTATTCTGATAAATATAAGCTCCACCGAAACCTGAGAGTACTATATAGGTAGCTACCTATTGTAACGTATCCATATTGTTGTTGAACGCCGCCATAAATACTGATAAAATATAATAAAATGCAATTAATGGTTTACGAAAATCCAAGCTGCTTTTACTAAACGCTATATTAATACATATGCAGGATTTATTTGCTAAGGAGTATAAAAATGCGCTCCAATTAATTTACTGCTATTCGTAAAACGCTCCATAAGGGCATTATGATTTCCTAAATAGACGTGGCCATTTGCAAGCGTTTATTCTGATAAATATAAGCTCCACCGAGACCTCAGAGTACTATATAGGTAGCTACCTATTGTAAAGTATCCATATTGTTGTTGAACGCCGTAATAAATACTGATAAAATATAATAAAATGCAATTAATGGTTTACGAAAATCCAAATTGCTCTTACTAAACGCTGTATTAATACATACGAAGGGTATGTTTGCTAGGGAGTATGGAAATGCGCTCCAATTAATTTACTGCTATTCGTAAAACGCTCCATAAGGGCATTATGATTTCCTAAATAGATGTGGCCATTTGCAAGCGTTTATTCTGATAAATATAAGCTCCACCGAGACCTCAGAGTACTATATAGGTAGCTACCTATTGTAAAGTATCCTTATTGTTGTTGAACGCCGCCATAAATACTGATAAAATATAATAAAATGCAATTAATGGTTTACGAAAATCCAAATTGCTCTTACTAAACGCTGTATTAATACATACGAAGGATATGTTTGCTAGGGAGTATGGAAATGCGCTCCCATTAATTCACTGCTATTCGTAAATCACTCCATAAGGACATTATGATTTTCTAAATAGGTGTGGTCATTTACAAGCGTTTATTCTGATAAATATAAGCTCCACCGAAACCTGAGAGTACTATATAGGTAGCTACCTATTGTAACGTATCCATATTGTTGTTGAACGCCGCCATAAATACTGATAAAATATAATAAAATGCAATTAATGGTTTACGAAAATCCAAGCTGCTGTTACTAAACGCTATATTAATACATATGCAGGATTTATTTGCTAGGGAGTATAAAAATGCGCTCCAATTAATTTACTGCTTTCGTAAAACGCTCCATAAGGGCATTATGATTTCCTAAATAGACGTGGCCATTTGCAATCGTTTATTCTGATAAATATAAGCTCCACCGAGACCTCAGAGTACTATATAGGTAGCTACCTATTGTAAAGTATCCATATTGTTGTTGAACGCCGCCATAAATACTGATAAAATATAATAAAATGCAATTAATGGTTTACGAAAATCCAAATTGCTCTTACTAAACGCTGTATTAATACATACGAAGGGTATGTTTGCTAGGGAGTATGGAAATGCGCTCCAATTAATTTACTGCTATTCGTAAAACGCTCCATAAGGGCATTATGATTACCTAAATAGATGTGGCCATTTGCAAGCGTTTATTCTGATAAATATAAGCTCCACCGAGACCTCAGAGTACTATATAGGTAGCTACCTATTGTAACGTATCCATACTGTTGTTGAACGCCGCCATAAATACTGATAAAATATAATAAAATGCAATTAATGGTTTACGAAAACCCAAGCTCCTCTTACTAAACGCTATATTAATACATATGCAGGAGTTATTTGCTAGGGGGTATGGATTTGCGCTCCAATTAATTTACTGCTATTCGTAAAACACTCCATAAGGTCATTATGATTTTCTAAATAGATGTGGCCATTTTCAAGCGTTTATTCTGCTAAATATAAGCTCCACCGACACCTCCGCGTACTATATAGGTAGCTACCTATTGTAAAGTATCCATATTGTTGTTGAACGCCGCCATAAATACTGATAAAATATAATAAAATGCAATTAATGGTTTACGAAAATCCAAGCTGCTCTTACTAAACGCTATATTAATACATATGCAGGATTTATTTGCAAGGGAGTATAAAAATGCGATCCAATTAATTTACTGCTATTCGTAAAACGCTCCATGAGGTCATTATGATTTTCTAAATAGGTGTGGCCATCTACATGCGTTTATTCTGATAAATATAAGCTCCACCGAGACCTCAGAGTACTATATAGGTAGCTACCTATTGTAAAGTATCCATACTGTTGTTGAACGCCGCCATAAATACTGATAAAATATAATAAAATGCAATTAATGGTTTACGAAAACCCAAGCTCCTCTTACTAAACGCTATATTAATACATATGCAGGATTTATTTGCTAGGGAGTATGGATTTGCGCTCCAATTAATTTACTGCTATTCGTAAAACACTCCATAAGGTCATTATGATTTTCTAAATAGATGTGGCCATTTGCAAGAGTTTATTCTGATAAATATAAGCTCCACCGAGACCTCTGAGTACTATATAGGTAGCTAGCTATTGTAACGTATCCATATTGTTGTTGAACGCCGCCATAAATACTGATAAAATATAATAAAATGCAATTAATGGTTTACGAAAATCCAAGCTGCTCTTACTAAACGCTATATTAATACATATGCAGGATTTATTTGCTAGGGAGTATAAAAATGCGATCCAATTAATTTACTGCTATTCGTAAAACGCTCCATAAGGTCATTATGATTTTCTAAATAGATGTGGCCATTTGCAAGCGTTTATTCTGATAAATATAAGCTCCACCGAGACCTCAGAGTACTATATAGGTAGCTACCTATTGTAAAGTATCCATACTGTTGTTGAACGCCGCCATAAATACTGATAAAATATAATAAAATGCAATTAATGGTTTACGAAAACCCAAGCTCCTCTTACTAAACGCTATATTAATACATATGCAGGATTTATTTGCTAGGAGTATGGATTTGCGCTCCAATTAATTTACTGCTATTCGTAAAACACTCCATAAGGTCATTATGATTTTCTAAATAGGTGTGCCCATTTACAGGCTTTTATTCTGATAAATATAAGCTCCACCGAAACCTGAGAGTACTATATAGGTAGCTACCTATTGTAACGTATCCATATTGTTGTTGAACGCCGCCATAAATACTGATAAAATATAATAAAATGCAATTAATGGTTTACGAAAATCCAAGCTGCTCTTACTAAACGCTATATTAATACATATGCAGGATTTATTTGCTAGGGAGTATAAAAATGCGCTCCAATTAATTTACTGCTATTCGTAAAACGCTCCATAAGGGCATTATGATTTCCTAAATAGATGTGGCCATTTGCAAGCGTTTATTCTGATAAATATAAGCTCCACCGAGACCTCAGAGTACTATATAGGTAGCTACCTATTGTAAAGTATCCATATTGTTGTTGAACGCCGCCATAAATACTGATAAAATATAATAAAATGCAATTAATGGTTTACGAAAATCCAAGCTGCTCTTACTAAACGCTATATTAATACATATGCAGGATTTATTTGCTAGGGAGTATAAAAATGCGCTCCAATTAATTCACTGCTATTCGTAAAACGCTCCATAAGGTCATTATGATTTTCTAGATAGGTGTGGTCATTTACAAGCGTTTATTCTGTTAAATATAAGCTCCACCGAGACCTCAGAGTACTATATAGGTAGCTACCTATTGTAAAGTATCCATATTGTTGTTGAACGCCGCCATAAATACTGATAAAATATAATAAAATGCAATTAATGGTTTACGAAAATCCAAATTGCTCTTACTAAACGCTGTATTAATACATACGAAGGATATATTCGCTAGGGAGTATGGAAATGCCCTCCCATTAATTCACTGCTATTCGTAAATCACTCCATAAGGACATTATGATTTTCTAAATAGGTGTGGTCATTTACAAGCGTTTATTCTGATAAATATAAGCTCCACCGAGACCTCAGAGTACTATGTAGGTAGCTACCTATTGTAAAGTATCCATACTGTTGTTGAACGCCGCCATAAATACTGATAAAATATAATAAAATGCAATTAATGGTTTACGAAAACCCAAGCTGCTCTTACTAAACGCTATATTAATACATATGCAGGATTTATTTGCTAGGAAGTATGGAAATGCGCTCCAATTAATTTACTGCTATTCGTTAAACACTCCATAGTCATTATGATTTTCTGAATAGATGTGACCATTTGCAAGCGTTTATTCTGATAAATATAAGCTCCACCGAGACCTCAGAGTACTATATAGGTAGCTACCTATTGTAAAGTATCCATATTGTTGTTGAACGCTTCCATAAATACTGATAAAATATAATAAAATTCAATTAATGGTTTACGATAATCCAAGCTGCTCTTACGAAACGCTATATTAATACATATGCAGGATTTATTTGCTAGGGAGTATGGAAATGCGCTCCAATTAATTTACTGCTATTCGTAAAACACTATATAAGGTCATTATTATTTTCTAAATAGATGTGGCCATTTGCAAGCATTTATTCTGATAAATATAAGCTCCACCGAGACCTCAGAGTACTAAATAGGTAGCTACCTATTGTAAAATATCCATATTGTTGTTGAACGCCGCCATAAATTCTGATAAAATATAATAAAATGCAATTAATGGTTTACGAAAATCCAAGCTGCTCTTAGTAAACGCTATATTAATACATATGCAGGATTTATTTGCTAGGGAGTATAAAAATGCGCT
>CALNHX010009081.1:0-53571 GCA_940337035.1 Agriotes lineatus | reverse complement strand
TAGCAGTTGAAGTAGCTGTGGGTGAAGCTCCTTCTTGTTTGGGGCTCGTTGATGTCGCTGGGCTGCAGCTTCTTCTGGTTTGTTGCTTTGGACGCCACTGGGTGTTGTTGAACCATTCCAGAAATGGTGTTGATGCTGTTGATAGATTCGCACGGCGGTGTGTCATCTATCGTTGTTGATCTTCAGGAGTGCTCTTGTCCTTCGTTTTCACCAGGTGGGGTGCGTTCGTCCTTAGGTATCCACCAGAGGAAAGCCACACGTTAGATGGGCGCCAATTAACACATACGACACTGGCCTCACACTCGAGGGCGTGACGAAGGTTAAAAATGGCTTTTTACGACCATTTACCAAGCTAGCTCACGGTAGGGATGTCCACGAAAGACGGCTATTGGCGCTCCTGGAGAAGATCATGATTGGTTTTTAAGTGTGCGTTTATTTACAATTACTATGTACAATGTTATATAATTACTCCCAAAAATATATATATAAAAAACAATAAAGTAAAATACGCCGTGTGTGTGCCCGGTGGAGGGCATCTCCGAGGGCGAGAAGCCGGATGGTGGCGGTCGACCTGGCAGCAGGAACACTTCGGCCAGGACTTCTTAGACCTAGGGCTCGCGTCCTAGCGAGGCCCTTTGGGGGCGGGGCGGTGTCCACGTTCCGGACGACCTGGAGGCAGGATGACACACCTCGGCGGCAGGCCAAGGGGGGCGGCGGCGGAGGCTTGAGGCGTCATTGCCGTGGCAGGTGCGTCCTCGGCGGAGCTGTGCGAAGCCGGGGCGACGGTGCTTGAAAGCGCGAGCTCAGGCGAAGTCCTCTTCGTGGCGCGGAGTTTCTGGTGTTTCAAGGGCGACCTGGGGATGGCGTCGAGCCGGGTGATGCGCGACGGGCCGGAGCGCTCTCTGGTTCGCAAGCAGCTAGCGTATCTCTGAAGCTTGGGGCGCCTTTGGGGCCGAGCAGAACGCGTCTGACGACAGCACACTCCAGGGGCGGGCTGCTGCAGCGAACCTCGAGCTTGCGGACGGCGGGCGTCGAATTCGGGCGGCGGCTGTCCATCCTCCTCTTCCTCGATGATCGATGGCTAGGCCCCGCTGGAAGGCGTGGGCTCTAGGTTGGCATTGCGTAGCTTTGGCTACAAGGGGGCGGCGGCGAGCGTCCTTCGTGGATGCTGCGGCGGCGGCGATGGTTGGTTTCCTCTATGGAAGCGGTGTCGGGCGGCCTTCTGCTATGGATGCAGCTGCGGCGGCGGCGAATGGCTTCCTCCATGGAGGTGGTGTGGGGCTGCTTTCTGCTATGGGTGCAGTGGCGGCGGGGCTGAACGGCGTCAGCTGTAGCGCAAGCGAGCGGCGTCGCTTGGCGGCGATTCCCCTCTGTGGAGGTTGGGGGGTACATGTAGACGGCGGTGGCGTCTTTGGCGTGTTGCGAGCTCCCTGACATAGGAGCGGCAGCGTACGTGGAGGCGGCCTGTGTGGCGGCATCTTCCTCGCAGTGAGCTGGACGTAGGTGTAGGCGGCGACGGCGCCTGTGGAAGGGTGCGTGCTTCTGGACATGGGAGCAGCAGCGTACGTGGAGGCGGCCTGGGTGGCGTCTTCCTCCTCGCAGTGAGCTGGACGTAGGGGCAGACGGCGGCGGCGTCTGTCTTCACTCGCATGTGTTGGTTCCTGCGAACTAGATTCGAGTAGCTGTGTTTGTTTCTGAGAACTTACGTGAGCGTGTCGCGGTGCTGCGGAGCGATGCAGCGGAGACGGCGAGGTTCTCCATGGGGCCTGGGCTATGCATAGCGGCGGCAGGACCTGGGGCATAGCGCAGCGTAGACCTGGGCTTGAGACGGGCGGCGACGTCGGTGGCTACTAGGGCTCGATTCGACGTGGGGCTGGACGCTCCTCCAGGCGTGGACAGCGAGGATGGCAGGCGTAGATAGCGGCAACCCGGACACCCTTTAGCAATAACGAGCATAGCTCGAGTTATCCCCAGGAGTCACTGGGCTGACTTCTGTGAGCAAAGCTCGAACAGAAGGTTTTGGGGCCGTTTGTGGAGTTCTCTAGTGGCCGGAGGGCCCAAGCTGAGAGAGTTTTTTGGTCTTAGAGCAGAGCTCGATAAGATGTTTTTGATCCTAAGCTGTTTTTGATCCTAGAGCAGAGCTCGATAAGATGGTTTTTCTGGCGGCTGCGGCTCTTTTTAAAGGGATTTTTACTCCCACCGCTTTCTCTCGGATGTCAGTTTGTTTGGGGTGGGATGAACTAATTTCGCTTACGGGGGTTGATTTGAAGCATTTTATCGATTTTTGCATTTAGCGTCCTTATTTTCGTACGGCGGCTTTTTTTATCTGGCCCATCGTTTTCCTTATTAAATTATGCTTCTTTACATACCACGCATGCCTATAGTCTTATTAAAATTACTTGTAATTTAATTGGTTCGCGCTATTTGCTATTTCTTTAATTGTTGCGTGGCATGTCTGCATTGACCTCCTTATGGATAATTCTTTCGGCGCTGGCCCAGTTCTCTGAGTTGACACCTTCGTTATTATTTACCTTATTTAACCCCGTGAAAGGGAAAGTTTTAAGCCGTCTTTGTTAGTCCGAGCGGCCGATGACATTCTAATAACTCGGGTTGTTGGCCTGGATTTTTAGGGCCGTTTGCCCTAAGAATGCTGTTTTAAAACTTAGGCGTTCGGCTTTTGTTTAGCCAAAAGAATAACATGGTTGTAATTACGTGTTTTTCTGCTCCTTGAGAAATTGCATGCGAGGTTTGAGGGCGTTAACTCACATGTGATTTTTAATTGGGCCGCTATCTTGACGAATAGGCGACAAGCGGCAATTATGCACGTGTGAGTCATATCAAATCCACCCTCCTTCGGCGTCCTCGACCCGCATGTGATTTCTCTTCAGGTGTAATAGCAGTTGAAGTAGCTGTGGGTGAAGCTCCTTCTTGTTTGGGGCTCGTTGATGTCGCTGGGCTGCAGCTTCTTCTGGTTTGTTGCTTTGGACGCCACTGGGTGTTGTTGAAACCATTCCAGAAATGGTGTTGATGCTGTTGATAGATTCGCACGGCGGTGTGTCATCTATCGTTGTTGATCTTCAGGAGTGCTCTTGTCCTTCGTTTTCACCAGGTGGGGTGCGTTCGTCCTTAGGTATCCACCAGAGGAAAGCCACACGTTAGATGGGCGCCAATTAACACAATACGACACTGGCCTCACACTCGAGGGCGTGACGAAGGTTAAAATGGCTTTTTACGACCATTTACCAAGCTAGCTCACGGTAGGGATGTCCACGAAAGACGGCTATTGGCGCTCCTGGAGAAGATCATGATTGGTTTTTAAGTGTGCGTTTATTTACAATTACTATGTACAATGTTATATAATTACTCCAAAAATATATATATAAAAACAATAAAGTAAAATACGCCGTGTGTGTGCCCGGTGGAGGGCATCTCCGAGGGCGAGAAGCGGATGGTGGCGGTCGACCTGGCAGCAGGAACACTTCGGCCAGGACTTCTTAGACCTAGGGCTCGCGTCCTAGCGAGGCCCTTTGGGGGCGGGGCGGTGTCCACGTTCCGGACGACCTGGAGGCAGGATGACACACCTCGGCGGCAGGCCAAGGGGGGCGGCGGCGGAGGCTTGAGGCGTCATTGCCGTGGCAGGTGCGTCCTCGGCGGAGCTGTGCGAAGCCGGGGCGACGGTGCTTGAAAGCGCGAGCTCAGGCGAAGTCCTCTTCGTGGCGCGGAGTTTCTGGTGTTTCAAGGGCGACCTGGGGATGGCGTCGAGCCGGGTGATGCGCGACGGGCCGGAGCGCTCTCTGGTTCGCAAGCAGCTAGCGTCTCTCTGAAGCTTGGGGCGCCTTGGGGCCGAGCAGAACGCGTCTGACGACAGCACACTCCAGGGGCGGGCTGCTGCAGCGAACCTCGAGCTTGCGGACGGCGGGCGTCGAATTCGGGCGGCGGCTGTCCATCCTCCTCTTCCTCGATGATCGATGGCTAGGCCCCGCTGGAAGGCGTGGGCTCTAGGTTGGCATTGCGTAGCTTTTGGCTACAAGGGGGCGGCGGCGAGCGTCCTTCGTGGATGCTGCGGCGGCGGCGATGGTTGGTTTCCTCTATGGAAGCGGTGTCGGGCGGCCTTCTGCTATGGATGCAGCTGCGGCGGCGGCGAATGGCTTCCTCCATGGAGGTGGTGTGGGGCTGCTTTCTGCTATGGGTGCAGTGGCGGCGGGGGCTGAACGGCGTCAGCTGGTAGCGCAAGCGAGCGGCGTCGCTTGGCGGCGATTCCCCTCTGTGGAGGTTGGGGGGTACATGTAGACGGCGGTGGCGTCTTTGGCGTGTTGCGAGCTCCCTGACATAGGAGCGGCAGCGTACGTGGAGGCGGCCTGTGTGGCGGCATCTTCCTCGCAGTGAGCTGGACGTAGGTGTAGGCGGCGACGGCGCCTGTGGAAGGGTGCGTGCTTCTGGACATGGGAGCAGCAGCGTACGTGGAGGCGGCCTGGGTGGCGTCTTCCTCCTCGCAGTGAGCTGGACGTAGGGGCAGACGGCGGCGGCGTCTGTCTTCACTCGCATGTGTTGGTTCCTGCGAACTAGATTCGAGTAGCTGTGTTTGTTTCTGAGAACTTACGTGAGCGTGTCGCGGTGCTGCGGAGCGATGCAGCGGAGACGGCGAGGTTCTCCATGGGGCCTGGGCTATGCATAGCGGGCGGCAGGACCTGGGGCATAGCGCAGCGTAGACCTGGGCTTGAGACGGGCGGCGACGTCGGTGGCTACTAGGGCTCGATTCGACGTGGGGCTGGACGCTCCTCCAGGCGTGGACAGCGAGGATGGCAGGCGTAGATAGCGGCAACCCGGACACCCTTTAGCAATAACGAGCATAGCTCGAGTTATCCCCAGGAGTCACTGGGCTGACTTCTGTGAGCAAAGCTCGAACAGAAGGTTTTGGGCCGTTTGTGGAGTTCTCTAGTGGCCGGAGGGCCCAAGCTGAGAGAGTTTTTTGGTCTTAGAGCAGAGCTCGATAAGATGTTTTTGATCCTAAGCTGTTTTTGATCCTAGAGCAGAGCTCGATAAGATGGTTTTTCTGGCGGCTGCGGCTCTTTTTAAAGGGATTTTTACTCCCACCGCTTTCTCTCGGATGTCAGTTTGTTTGGGGTGGGATGAACTAATTTCGCTTACGGGGGTTGATTTGAAGCATTTTATCGATTTTTGCATTTAGCGTCCTTATTTTCGTACGGCGGCTTTTTTTATCTGGCCCATCGTTTTCCTTATTAAATTATGCTTCTTTACATACCACGCATGCCTATAGTCTTATTAAAATTACTTGTAATTTAATTGGTTCGCGCTATTTGCTATTTCTTTAATTGTTGCGTGGCATGTCTGCATTGACCTCCTTATGGATAATTCTTTCCGGCGCTGGCCCAGTTCTCTGAGTTGACACCTTCGTTATTATTTACCTTATTTAACCCCGTGAAAGGGAAAGTTTTAAGCCGTCTTTGTTAGTCCGAGCGGCCGATGACATTCTAATAACTCGGGTTGTTGGCCTGGATTTTTAGGGCCGTTTGCCCTAAGAATGCTGTTTTTAAAACTTAGGCGTTCGGCTTTTGTTTAGCCAAAAGAATAACATGGTTGTAATTACGTGTTTTTCTGCTCCTTGAGAAATTGCATGCGAGGTTTGAGGGCGTTAACTCACATGTGATTTTTAATTGGGCCGCTATCTTGACGAATAGGCGACAAGCGGCAATTATGCACGTGTGAGTCATATCAAAGGATTATATTGACTTCCAAATTTCTACCTCATATTCAGCTCCAAATTTCTGAGGACTTACAATAACCCACCTGTGTAGCGATTCAGACAAGAAATTCCAACAGTATATCAAATATTACAACAGGAAAATATATAAATAATGCCGCTTGTCAATATTATTTATGTGGTGCCAAATAGAATGCTTGCATTTTGAACAGAAAAGGAAACCCTAACTGGGAGAAGATGGTATGGGGTATGTGCTCTGGGAAGTTTGCTAGCTCAAGAAGAATACGAAGAAGAAAAGAAGGAAAAATAAAAGTAAGAGGGAGGGGTTTACTTTTTGAAGATCTGTGTTAGGTAGGTACAAATGTGAACAAGTTTCAAGAACAAGGCGATATCTTCTTCGTGTCTGGTATGCCCGACTTCGATCATTGTGGAAGCATTACACTGTCCAGTTTTTAACGGCGTTTCCCTATTCTTCTCTGTTTAGAGGGTCATGGCCACATTAATAAAAGTTTACCTTTTAGGATACTTACTTGATCTAGAGTTCTTGTATGATTAATATATCTGCTCTTTCTAGGTCTCTTATCCTCTAGTTTACTTACGATACATTTTTCAAGACAATCGCTTCCCTGACGCGTGATATGGGTTATTTTAGAATTGATTTAGAAATGATGGTGTGGTGCTTAATCTTTCTGTGATGTTCAGTCCGTTTGGAATAGACACATTTGTGAGTCGTTTTGTGCGTACTCCTCTCAGTAACCTTCTACAACAGAAGGTTTCTATTCTGCGGCGATCTGCCGCTTCGATATCGTCAGCGTATCTTAACAACTATCGATTGAAGTGTGTATGATACGTACAACCACCATATACGTTAAAGACAATCGGGAAGAAGATACGCCTTTGTTTCGCCTCTTTTCCAACACTAAATGGTTCTGTGAGCTAATTTTGTATTGAGTATAACTCAGCAACTAAACAGTAAATTAGCCAGGTAGTTCAAAAAGCATAGATATATTGCAGTGACTCTCTGTCTTTATGTTTTATGGGATAAAATGAATAATTTAGTTAGGGCAAATCACCACAATGCTCAAGGTGTTTTTATTGTGTTAAACTTTGCGTCAGTATTTTAGGCCTATTAAAATGAAATGTATTTATTACTTTTCAAATGAATTGCCCATTTCTATATTTTATTGAACTGCAATAATAATTTCGGCTAGCTCAGCAAAACACAAAAACTCCTCTCAGGTGGGTTCAGATCCGAGTTTTTGAAATAATTTTTAGAGCATTTCATTCAATGTAACTCACCTGCGCGATTCTGTTGTACATCCGCACTACTAAATTCGATTTCTCTTAACCTCACAATCTGACATTTGAACACAGAAAGTCGTTTGTGCGTACAGCGTTTATTTTACGATTTAAAAAGTAAAATTCAGCAAGGCAAAGACAGGTAAATTGATTTAAAAACTCCCGCTCAGCAACAACTGACTCTATTTTGTTTTAGCTGTGACGTGAACGACGCTCGATGCTCTCTTGTTTTGATGGCTTAAAAATTCTAGCAAAATCGCAGATTCTACTGACGCCATGTAAATTCCTAAGATTGAAGCATATATTGACACTTGGAAACACGTTGAGTCTCTTCCACAAGGTCTAATCTTAGAGTTCACCAGCTTTCCGGAACCCAAACACTCAAATAAATAGCCAGATCCTACCTTGTAACTTCTAGCCGAACTTCTCTTCGAAGCTGGTCGCAGGGTGACGCCGATGGCTTTATGCTTTTGGAGTCGCTTGGCTTTGGCAGCAAATCTTGTTCAGGATGCTCGCTGCCGTTTTACAGCAAAAGATAGGTTGGTGAAATTTATAATTTTATGTCGTGGAATCTACCAGAAATAATACCACAGCTACACGGTGATTTATATAAATAACTGGTACACTTTTTAAGTTAGTAACACCACTTTTATTATCTTAAAACGTAAATTTTATGGAGCTCAATTTTTCCATCAAGCTTGTTAATTTACAGACATTGTTATTCTCTTTGACAAGAGAGAATCGCGTTGCTAGGTTACAGCGATCTCATATTGTTTATCGGAAATTAGTTTTAATTACAAATACACACAAATAGAATAAAATTTGATAACATTTTTCTAAAATCTAAAAATTGCTTAAATCTAAAAAATGTCTTTCTTTCTTATAATCTGAAAATTGTTCTTATTCGTCACATAAAAACGTTTTTAAATTCACTGCTCTGCTATAACACTTATTTTTAAAATGCACTGGACTTGATTTCAATTTTACACACGTCACTGTTTGTTCTTCAATTCAGTTGCCCTCGTTCTCTATTGCTCTTTGCAATTTATATTTTATCGTGCTGCGATTTCATTTACCTTTCAGCTTGCTTGCTTTTCACTGGCTACTTTTATTAATAATTCTACGCTCATTCAGTATGCACATAACCAACCATTTGTGTTATTTAATTTCATTTGGTCTGGATACAAATATGCTCAAACCTATCATATTACTTATATTATAAATCTTTCTTTGACTAAAAACTCAAATTCAATCCCTCCGAAATCTACCTTGCTTATGCTTGCCTTTATCCATCTAATTATGCTTCTTGCATCTCGTTATCAATGCATTTAATAACTTCAATTACTGTTGTAAATTGCAATTAAATAAAATATTTTAAATCTGTGCTTTAATTGACTTTGTTCAATTTTTCTCACTGCATACAGAGCTAAATTGTGAGCTTAAAACCATCTCAATATGGAGATATTTCTCGAAGCTTCTCAATGATTTGCCTTACCTTTTTCTTCTGCATTGAAATTGATATACATTAAACGTAATTCTTCGATCACTTTTCTAAAGACCACACTTTGTTACATGTCTTACATACACTCTTATCCCCGGTTGACTTAATCACCTACTTAACAATTTCGTCAAGACCTGTTGAATTTAGTTGCAATCTCGATCCCTGCGCTGACGATTTCTGGTTCTTTCTCACTTTCGGTGGGTAGGTTAACAGCAGACTCTCCTGTGTCTCCATTCATACGTGTGTTATATTAGTGTTTTTACCTTTCTAAGATACCACATGTTTGACATTGAGGCCTACCTTGTTCATCATTTATAGTAAGTGTCCTGCTTTTGAATTCGCAAGGCATTAGATTTTCTTGCAGTGCTCGTTATGATTCAAGTTGATTCAGAAATCCATGGTTTGCGTCTTGTGTAATTTTAGTTTATACAAAACTCGCTAGCAGCAGATTCTAGTCTATGTTTCATTTTATTCCACAGCTCGTTTGCATTAAGGTAGCTTCTCTAATTGATTTGAGATTTTTATCTGCCCGTAATTTAAAATCTTGATTATTCTATAGTTGGCGTCTCTTACTGCTGCGGCAGCTTTGGAATATTGTATAGAATTCACTAGAAGGTGGTGGTCCCATCCACAGTCTACTTACAGATATTTCTGTCCCTTATTGAGTTTTCCATATTCCCTTAAGCATAATCTAGTGTGATATTCTTCTCCGGGGGAGCGACATGTATGGGTATATCGAATATGGTGTTGGAATATCGTGTTCGCAACAAACCGGTTATTGATTAATCGTTCTCCGCTGATATTCTTTTTTCCTGGTCTGATTAGGTTTATGAACCTTCTGCGATAATTTTTCCAGTTCTCATTAAAATCACCCTTTCTCTTAGGGATAGTTCTCACTGCTTCTTCTATGACATTGTAGAATTATTCGATGTTTTCATCGAGTTCCTCTGTTGGTAGATCATATACATGCTCGTAGAAGATTAAGGGCAACTGGTGCAGCATTAAGTTTTCAGATAGCGTAATATATGAGTACGCAGTTTTCCTTTCCTGCAAAAGTAGCCAACGAACTGAACGAACTATTCGTACGTAACCTAAGTTACTTATATTAAGAAAGTTGCCCAAAAGGTCTTGAATTTGATGACTTCAGTGTACCTAGGAGGACAATATTGGCAGCCTCGTTTAAGGACTGCATTGCTATTAACACTGTTATTCCTGTCGTCTTTAAACTTGGCCCTACTCATTGCTGTTACCATAGTGAAACGGAGCATGTGGTCAATTTGATTTGAACAGAAAGACCATCGTAGGGGTGAACTTTCTCTCATCCTATGTCCTTCTACCTTTCAGACCACCATGAGCTTTTCAAAAATCTTGTCCCCCTGCTAGCTATGTAACCAAAACATTGGAGAATCCTTTCTAAGCAAACAGCGAATAATTGTGCTTTACATGTAGTTGTTCTAATGTGAAAGAATTGGTTCCTCTGTCCGTTCGTCTATGGTATTCTCAATATACGCCTCCAACACCACATATCAAATGGGTTGGTTCTTCTGCTATCATCAGCTTTTATTGTTCAGCAATCCATTCCAGAAAGCCGGTTAAAAAGTCCAAGTCTTTAACTAAGTTGTGCTATTCGAGATACTTTTGCTCTTCTATCATTTTTCCAATCTAATCATTGAAAGTTTAGCAAAAGAATAGCAGCTCCTTAAATACCTGTAAAGCTGAAAATCATCATTTCCCCATTTCGCTCCAACTGGTCCACAAATACAGCTAATATTACATACCTATATAACTAGTTGACTTGTTATTATAAATATATTATTAGCAGACTCCGAGTCCTAGTAGTAGTAATATTAAGTGAGCTGAACTTATTGCTTGATATTACGTCACGTACTCGTTTCGATTGTATGATGTTTCACAAAACAAATTAAATATGCCAGTCAAATCAAAATGTGTTCCAAGTTATCATAACTGCGAAGTTGCGGGTAGAGTGATTTAAGCCACAAAACGTCAACTATCAAATATATACTTTTTTAATTAAAGTAGGTATTTATTCATTATATACCGCGTTTGGAGCATCTTTATTCCATGTTAGTTTTCTCTTTTGTGCAAGTGCTGAGCGCCCTTTAAAATCCCGTACCTGAATCTAGATCGCTGCTTCACGAAATGACGTGAACATATTTAGTTAATTTTTCAATAACGCTCTGTATATTGGAAAGTAAGTAAACTAGCTTCCGGTTAGCAATAAGATATTACTTTTCAAAATTTCTTACATGCGAGAATTTAAGTACAAAATCTTTTTTAAAGCTAACTTTGATTACGTTAACGTTTTATATAGGGCTGTAGAGTCGGAATCGAAATTGGGAGTCGGAATTTTTTTGATGGAGTCAGAATTAGATTCAGAGTCGGTATAGAGGACCCGTCTTTCTTTTATACTATTTGAATTACTTTACTACTAACTATTTGATAACTAAAATTATTTGAAGTTACTACGAGTCAGGGAACTTGTAAAGGAGTCTTCAGTTTTCAAACATTTTTCAGTCACTGAAGATAAAAACGATGTTGTCTGCCAAGTACCCAAGCGTGCAAGTGATTATATATGTAGCATACAAATTAGCACATATTCTGGAAAAGATATCAATGCCCCAAGTAGAGCACTAAAATTTACAACGCTAGAATCGCAAACTGAAGAAGACTTGGAGTCGGAGTCGGGATTCCAGGGTTGGTGTTGGAGTCGGACTGGAACTACTAAAACATCAAGAATCGAATCTTTTTTAGCTACTCCACAGCCCTAGATTTATAGATTTTTTTATATAATGGGAAATAAAGAAAGTTGCGAATAGCTAGAGATCTTAAATTTGAAGAAAAACAGACAAAAGGCATAATATCGTTTCTGTAACTTTTATCTTCTGACTGATTCAGGAGTGATTATCATGATGGTAGTCAAAATTTTTATATTTCTAAACCTTTTTTGGCATTTTGAGAATCTTCCATCAATTTCACGAAAAAGATCATTTTATTTAAGGTTGTTTATATTTTACCTACCTCGAGGTGACTTGAATTTCACACAATAAAATGCTATCCTTCAGCTGAGCACATGAATCTTACACTAGTTCGTACTACTATTTAAAGACTGCAAAGTTAAAAGACAACACTTGCGCCAAACCTAAGTTATTTTGGAAATAATGCACACTAGCAACTCTGAACAAGGGGATCTTTTCAAAAAGAAGAAGTTATTTTTGACTACACTCACGCTTATCACCGCGGTGGAGTTCTTCTTAGAAGTGAATATTTATTAGTAGTAATTATTGTTTTCAAGATTTATTTTGTACTTATATCTTAAGCAGTTAACCTCGTATATGTACAGGTAAAAAATTGCTTGACTCTTACCAATTTCAAGAGGTAGTATCTAGGCAATCAAACGTTCACGCACCATTCTTCCCTTTAAGAATTTAATATTAATTTTTTAACGCCCCATGTAAAAAATGTTCACAAATATTTTTGTCCACTCATTATTTAAAAATCGGTTTGTATCCGCTTACTTAATGCGGAAAACAAGCAAATATTCATTAGAAGAGTTCAAACTCACTTATATTGCCACCCTTTTATCCATCTACCATCTTAATATCAGATATTTATTTATCGCAAACGTGTCCAGCATAAAAACCATTCCGCCAAAATTGATTGCAGTAGGTAAGCAGCAACGGCAGCGCTTTCCGGGGCAAAAGGGCTACTGAAAACTCTCCCTTCCACATAATAACTTTATGATGGCCTTATATCTAGATTTCTGAAATAAACGGCAGGTCGGCTGGGAAAGGCTGCTCGCGGATGCAGTTTGAATCAGCGTTCGAGCCATATCGGCTGACCGGTCATATCATAACTCAAACGGATAGGAACGTATTACCTCTTAAGTGATTAAAGCTATCCGTCAAATCTATCGCATACCCGTCAGAAGGCCGGGGAGGTTTTACCGCCACGTCGGTCCAGCTCGCGCTTCTACGGGTGGCTCCTATGATCATGGGGTAATCAAACTGGAGCAATGGTGTGGAGAAAGAAACAAGCAAGCGGGGTCAACGCGTTCCATCATAAGGTCGAACGACGAGGACCGGTCATCTATCTTAAGGGCAGTTGATTTACAGCAGCTATTTCAATAAGCCAAACCCAAAGCACGCCGGCCGACACCTTCGTACCTGTGTAGAGGCCCAGACCGCAAGTGTCCGAGTATATTAATGGTACAGCCGCGTGCACCGCGTCAACGCCGCCCATGATTAATTGTTCCTACCACCTCGCACCATATGAGACCCATATGTACAATTATAATACGATTTATCAATTTGAAGTCGCAGCATCCCGCGCCGGACCATCAATTATTTTTTCGACACTCGCTGGGAACATTAGACACCTCCGTGCCCGTACATGTGGTCAATTGGTTTTCGAAACTTTCGGGCATTAATTTTCTTCTGTCGGATTAATACGGCCTATTACAAGCGCTAGACAAAATATATAATCTAGGAACACACCAAACGCGATATCGGTTTTTAAAATCGTGTCTACATTTAAAATATAAATGAGGGTCAAGCTTTCGTATTTTATACTTAACAAAACTTATTTCAAATCATTTGTCTTCACACTGGTGAACTTAAATTTTTTATGTGCAAAACATTTGAAAGCAAACATAATCCTTGGAATATACAACCGTAGATCCCATAATAATATGGGCTTGCTCGACGTAACCGCCATGGGGAGAGATATTATACGTAAGCAACAAAGCTGCTTTTGAAGCCATAGAACTTTGGCCATGATTTATAGCACCTAGATGAAGAAATATTACTTAATTATACTTGCAAAATGAGAAGTTTATTTATGATTTATAAGAAAGACATGAAACGCCCTAATGCAAATTTTTAAAACCAAATCTATGTTTTTCAGGCAATAGATATGTACAGGGTTATTCATTATAAATTACCCACCCCTTATCATCGTTATTATTGTCTATAGAAAAAAAAGTTTTAAATAAAAGTTGTGTGGTTATGACTGAATTTTGTTTAAATGCTATCAAAAGTACAGTGGCGTACAGGTTTAAGGGGATACAAAAAAGTAATATATTTTTTTAAATGGAACACCCTGTATATTATTAAATTTTTGGAATGATCTTTTTCTCCTGATTTCAAAAATATATTATATGTTACCCCTATATTATACCGTTTTTGAGTTATTAACCGTCGAATATCTTAGTTAAAGTAGTTACTGTAAATATGGAAAAGTTAACATTATTAAAGTAAGCTATGAAAATGACAACTAATGTTTGATAAGTGACATTTATTTAATGAAATAATCAAAATGGTTTACAGTGAGGAAGAAAAAGTCCAAATATTTACTTGTTATACTATACAAAATAATAATAAATAATAATATTCGACGTTTAATAACTCAAAAACGGTATAAGGTAGGGGTAACATATGTATATTTTTGAAATCAGGAAAGAAAGATCATTCCAAAAATTTTATAATATACAGGGTGTTCCATTTAAAAAAATATATTACTTTTTTGTATCCCCTTAATTATGCATGCCACTGTACTTTTGATAGCATTTTAACAAAATTCAGTTATAACCACATAACTTTTATTTAAAACTTTTTTTTCTATAGACAATAATAACGATGATAAGGGGTGGGTAATTTATAATGAATAACCCTGTATAATATCTATACATTCCAGTCGTAAACCTATATGGTACTACAATCCACCACAGACTGATAAGTATCACCTTCACCATTTGAGAAACTCAGTTTATCCAAATTAAAATTATTGCAAAGCATTGAAATAATTGAAAAATGACTTACTTTGTTCAAATATCAACGAAATATACTGGCAAGGTGTCCAAACAACCAAAGTAGTAGAATATAGGAGAAGAATGAATCTGACGAATGTCTGACCCTAAATAAAGTAAATGAAAACACAAAATACATAAGAATAAGGGAATAATACATATGATGAGGGTACTAATATCTATAGTTTCACCAGGAAAAGTACAAATTTGTATGTCTCGACTATAGCAAGAAAACTTCTAGAAAAATTTACACTGAGGATAGGAGTAGGCTTCTGATATAACTAAAACATGTGCAGGAAATGAAAAAATTAAAAGATATCTATATAAGAACCGATGACAAGCTAATATTGAAAACAGTCGGTAATGTAATAGAAAAGACTGTCAAGGTATCACTAAATCATGAATTAAATACTATCAATGGTAAAAACAGAAACTGACACGTCGTTCAGAAGTTATTTAATACATCACTATTAATTACAGTTCTTTAAATTGATAAGACTAGTATATCTGAGAAAAATTACTAAAACGCATTTAGAAACTGAAATCATTGTAATTTAAAAATGTTTTTTTACGACCGTTTTGCCGGTCAATATCAGAAAACGGGCTTCAGGGACCGGTAATAGTTATTTACGTGGCAAGTTTAGTAAATTAGCCTTTATGGGCGAGCCGGATAATTTGCAGGGAGAGCGACGTAGGAGCGAGCTCTGTAATCCGGTGAGCCCCAATAAAGGCTAATTGCCAGCGAGCCGCGTACACCGTTTTATTTCCTCTTGGGGAACATCCTAAAAATTAATATTAGTGATTAATGAAGAATGTGATTATTAGAAAACAAGGTGCTTGTAAAGTCGCGATGGCAGCATTTTACAGGCACCTGGCCTGTAAAGACTCATTTACCGAGTCAGTTCAGACGACAGTAATGACCGTTAAACAAGTCAAGAGGATAGGTAGAAAAGTTTTTGCCGGTCCCCGATGCCTTCGTTACTATGGAATCAAGTGTGTGTTATTGTTTGAATAAATCAAATAATAGATACTAATGTCATAATTTTTTTGAGTTTGCGAAAGTGAATTCGCAAGTTTGAAAGTTTGGATTCGGATGTCGTAAAAAATATTGTACAATTCACGACCGGAAAGTGTTTTGCAGGTCTCCCCAAACTGGAACTTACTTGGCTCGACCTGCGAAACACTACATTCCGGTCTTGTATCTTAAATTACTATAATATCCACATGAAAAGCGCCATACGATTGCAAATTAGTGAAATAACGATAAAGCCTATGCTTAAAATCAATTTAAAATGCTTGATATGAAATTCTGGAGTTCGCAAAAAAACTTGTACATGTGATGTACTCTACAGCAGGGTTTCTCAAGCTAAGGGTTGCGACCCCCGGGGGTCTTACTACACACATGAACACTTTATTTAAATACATCAAATACATAAGACAGAAACTATAAAGAATATTAAACATGTATCAGAGAAAAGCTAAATACACCTTCAGATGTGAAAAAATGAAAAGCAGTGCTAAACTTGACAATGCAGAGAGATTCCACCGTTTTCACCATAAGATTCAATTCTGAAACTTTGCTTAGACACAGGGCTCGTCAAGTTACAGTTAATGAAATATGGGTCGCCCGTATAAAAAGGTTGAGAAACACTGTCCGATAGCACACATTAAGTAATGATGAATAGGGCATGTGGCAAGACAAGAAGCAATAAGAATTCATGTGTGCACTGACGACCTAGAACAACCCAAGCGAAATATCGGTGGAGCAGATTTTAAGAAAGAATGGGATAACAATGTTTTCAAATCGCTCACAATACAGAAGCATGCAGGGAGCTGGAAAAAGACTATTCCCAAGAGTATGGGAAAGAAGAAGACAATACGGAAGAATTGATGAATAGTTTAGTAAATTCAAATGGATTATAAGAAGCTACACAATAGTGACCACGCTGCAATATCTCTGAATAAATGAATTAAAATTAATTTAAATTTTATAATCGTGTAAGGGACATTATTCTCAACAAGCAACTACATTTAACTTGAAAACTCAATTAGAGAAACAGTACTCCAGTAGTACTAACTTATTTCACGAATAACTCCGATTTAACGAACACAACTGACACTTATTTAGTTTCCTTCATTAAAAAACGAGTTAAGGGAGTGGGCGAGGTAATACTTTTGAAGAGGTTGACCTGACACTGGTCCTCAATCTCAAGGGTAAAGATGCGCAATAGGTATAGTTCCTCAACAGCAAACACTAGCCTCTCCTTATACCAAGACCGTCGTGCGTGGTGAAGACCCACATTCTACACGAGGTAACCCTGTCGAGCAGAACACGGCGGATCTACACCAGAAAAGGTCGATAAAAGAATCCAACTCTGATAATGTTAGCAGCCTATTGGAGATGATATACAAAGTTGCTCACAGATCCAAATATCAGCCTAGGAATTGGACTGATAACAAGACGACGGGCTCAGCGTGAATATGGGCAAAGCGAAAGGACTTTACGAAGCGAAAAGTAAAGAAACAGCAATGGTGGAAGAACACCATAAGATGTGACTGCTGGAATATTATGACATGGAACGGCAAAGATCAAGAAGTACTAAAAGAGGTAAAAAACACTACATCGATTTCTGCGCATATGTGACACTAAAAAGAAAGGCAAAAGTACAATACGATACCAAGGCTATATACTATCATCAGTAGTCGAGAAAATCGGGTAAGGGCGAATGCAGAAGTACGACTGCTAATTAAAAACAAATATGAGTGCAGTATAAAGATGTATGCTATGTTAACGAAAGAATCATTAAGGCAACAATACTATACTTGAGAAAGATAAGCTCCATATCTACAGTATATGTATATGCTCCCGATACAAATAAACCAGTAGATGAAATAGAATCTTTCTACGAAAGACTACAATTAGAAATTGATAAAGTTTCGAAGGAACAAAAGATCCTAATAATGAGAGAGGTCAATGCAATAATTTGTATAAATCGCCTGCTAATTCCACATTCTCGTAAAATTTGTATTTGCGGAGTTGCTGGCTCTTCTAATAGGCGGTTGTGAATTTCTGCAGCTTTATTAATGGTGGTGACGCCCCTTGGTTTTTCACTTATCTTTTTCTGTAGGTTTGAAACATCTCCATGCTGCTCAAATTGTTTGATAATTTGGTAATTGTAATTATGCTACTACAAGCTGGTGGTGGTCGATTCGCACAATTTTGACACCAACGATGTTGCACTATTTGTGCTGCCATTCTGGTAGAATGACTTATTTGCGCTTGATAAAACCATATCACAATAGCAATACGTTGTTGGAGATTTGTATCTATATCTGCACATTTAGCAATTAATCTTAAACTGAATAAAACAACTTCGTAATTCACGTCCTAACAAGGGGTAGTGATATATCGTCTATTTAAACAACAAAGTAAGTTCTTTTATAGCTTAAATATACATAATTTAAATAACCAAAAAAATGTATTTCATATAGTTGTATAATTAAATGAAAAATGAAAAAACATCTAAAACTCTACTGATAAATAAAAAAAAATTAAGAACTTGAAAGAGATTTTCCAAAACAAGGATTTTCCTGTTTTTTTGGAACTTGGAACTTGGAACTATTGAATTTAAAAGATTTTTATAATATATAAAATGTTTTTTGCATGATTTGACCTAAACTTTGTGTAAACTGAAAAAATGTTTGTATCTGTGTTTCCCCAAAAGGAAAAAATTAGCTGCCAAAAGTTTTTCTACAAAAAATATAACTAATGAAACAGCTGTAAAAAACACTACTAAAATTACTAGTGTTATTTCTTTGCAACTAATTATCTACATTGTTACAAAAATTCAAATGCAAAGCCTGCTCTGAATTATAAAGCAAAAAACAGACTGTAGGTACATATTTTCCTTCATGCATATCGAAGAAAAAATAATAATAATTACGACATTTTCGCACATTGCAGTGGCATCAAATAACTCATGAACTGCAATCAAGCAGTTTGGGTAGCAGATGTTCCGCAGTTGAAGCTTTACGGGTTTGACGTTCATTTTTTAACATTATGCTGTACTCAGCCTATGAAAAGTTTTCCTATATTTTTCTTCGGTATAATGAATAAAACCGCTAAGGTAACAAGAGGTTAACGATTATAAATAATGAATATGATATTTTTAAATCATTGATTTACAAAAATCCGTGGTAAAATAAAAAAAAATTATATTCGCTATTTGAAACAAAGTTGACTATCGTTGCTCAAAGGCATTTTGAATTAAAAAATATTGTTTACTGTCAGTTTATAACGGACTTTCATAGTTATTTAACAAACAAGTATGTCAATCAGAGCGATTAATAATCGAGACATTTTAACGCGCGAGCGCTAGCGAGCGAGTTAATTGTAGAGACTATTAATCGCCGATTAACATACGAGTTAGTTACAATATTTTTCCGTTGATCGTATATTATTAATTTGAAGAAAATCTAATTTTATTCCATGAAAAGAATTTGACACTTAAAGATTTGACATTAATGGTACCGGGTGACCATAAATGGTTGTAATTTTTTCTTAGGTTGGCACTGTTTATGTTGGTGGCACTGTAAGTCTATGTCAAATTCGAGATTATCAGGTTGGGTTTTACGTCAGTTTTGACACAAACATAAACAGATTTTTAAAAATCGTTCATTAATAAAAATCATTCATTAATATGGGTCATTAATAGACGATTCTCTGTACATTAATGAAACATATAAATAAACGATCAACGGAAAACTATTTAATTTAAATTTTGAATATCGAATAAAAATAACGATTCCACAGTTCTGGCCGTTTTCCATGCACCTCTCTGTATACAATTTTTTCCAGTCCATGTACAGCTTTCTGCATTTCATTTTCTTTGTCAAAATTATAATTTGATCGTTAGTATAAAGAATCGCTGTTACATAACTGTTTTTATACTGTATTTGTCTAGTTTGTACGAGTACTTGTTCTGCGTTTTCATTCTCTGATCGCATCGTCCAGATAAATATTTAACAGTATAGGCAAAAGCCTGCATACTTCCTTTAGTCCTAAACTAGTTAGTATTTTTTCATCTTTACTGCCAACAGTACATACAGTGTGTCCCAGATCGAGTTGGATTGCATGGGTAACTTTCTTATCATTGAAGATGGAGATTTGGTTAAATAGACAATGTTTTGCAGTTTTATGTACTGATTTAACATCTGTTTGAAAAAGTTCAAAATGTAGAACCCATCACAAGTTATTTAAAAAAAAAGCTAAAAACTGTCATTTTCTTGTATGTCAAATATCTTTCTAAGTATAAGAGATATGAAAAAAAGTTTCATGTAAAAGTCACTGTTTTCGATGTGACCTATTTTAAATTCGTGTCGAATAAAAATTCTAGATGGCTGCTTTTGAACTACTTGTATCAACTTCCTTAAGTTAAATGGGCGTCATATTGGATTTTTAGGTTACTGAATAGAATTTTTTATTCTATTTTCAACAATGTGAGATAACGTATCATTGAATAAAAAATTCCAGTAAAAATAATTGTTATTACATTTTAATCGAGTAGGCTTACATGGATCCAAACAAAAACAAAAAAAATATTTAAAAAACAAAACGTAATCCTGATAATCACATGAAATGATCAAAATTCTGGCCATTGTTAGCTAAAAATGGTTGACACCATTTGACGTCACGACGGGTTACTTTACGCAAACTTTGTTATTGTTTTTCCTTTTTCATCATAGCTACTTACCTACTTGATTATACATTTAAAAAGTAATATCACAATGTTTTTTGTGGTTCAAGTACTTAGTACTGAATTAACATGTTACTACGTATTATAGGAATTACATACAAGGGTTTTCTAAAATAAAGTTCACCTAATTTTGTTTGGATGCATGTAAGCTTACTCGATTAAAATGTAAAAACAATTAATTTTACTGAAATTTTTTATTCAATCATAAGTTGAAAATAGAATAAAACATTCTATCCAGTAACCTCAAAATCGAATATGGCGTCCATTTAACTTAAGGAAGTTGATACGAGTACCTCAAAAGCAGCCATCTTGAATTTTTTTTCGATATCAATTTTAAATTGGTCTCATCGAGAACAGTGACTTTCATATGAAACTTTTTTTCGTATCGCTTATACTTACGAAGATATTCAACATACAAGAAAATTATAGTTTTTAGTTTTTTTTAATAACTTCTGACTGGTTCGACATTTTGAATTTTTTCAAACAGATTTTATATCAGCATATGAAACCGCAAAACATTGCCCATTTAAACAAATCTTCATCTTCAATGATAAGAAAGTTACCCATGCAATCCCACTCGATCTGAGACACACTGTATATTGGAATCGGTATATAAATTTTCTATATAGACTTAAGTAGAGTGGCACACATCTTGTTTCAAGTGTTGTGAAGAGCTTACTACGAGCCACTTTATCAAAGACTGATAAGATCTATGAAAAGCATGTGTGATTGTGTTTCGTGATTATACTCGACATATTTTTAAATTATTTGTATAATCGTGAATATATTGTCAGAGCAGGAGTCCTTCCAATTTTAATGATTAGTGTTATTCCTGTACCTTGGTTTCAAATATCTGATTATAATTTTTTAATACATGTGGTATACTGTATTTAGTACACAATTATAGAGGTGTTAGAAATATTAAAATAACTGAATGAAACTAACTAAAAATTACGAATATTTTTTAAAATTCTTTACATACCTTGAATCAACTAATTAAAAATTTGTATTAGCTTTACTAGAGGAGTTATTTTCATTTTGTTGTATTAGTAATTAGATAAGTAAATTAAACATGTGCTACATAGTGGTAGCTTTCATTCGTTTATTGGCTTTAATCGTTTTTTTCTAAATCTTCTGTAAACTACGTGTTGTCCGAATTATACATAGGTAATGAATGTAGCACAAAGTGTTCTTAAAATAAATTAAATAGAATTTCCAAAGTGTTCTGTTAATAAATACTAGAAACTACTGGTGTTAGAGAGGCTACATAGTATTTAAAACAATAAGACCCTTATCTAGTTTCCAATTCATGTCTTCTAACATTAGCGACTGTGTATTAAGGCATTTCAGGCGTTTTTATTGTTAGTTGTTTTAATTATCAGTTGCAAATTGCTTGTTAATCACTTTTGATAATCAAAATTGCTGGAAGATGAGATAAATCAGATTATTTAAGATTAATTACTGTTTCGGAGTATTCAATTCTTTTGTTCCAGCTGTTTAACAGATATTTAAGGGTCGTGCCCCTTACGCGGCTTTCTCCTGGTAAGCTGAATGACTGCCTTTCCTAACGTCCGTATCTCTCAGATTTCATCTTATCCGTTCGATCGATCTCATCGATCGAGGCCTCCTTTGTTCGCAATGGCACTGGGATATCCAACGTGTAATTAAGAAAACAAGCGTAAGAAGACATGAGTAAAGTGGGCTTATTAGTCGGTGCGTTCGCGAGAAATATAGCCAAGTGTAACGCCCTTAATTCCCGTTTGAGGCAAGAGGAAGACCGCGGTTACAAAGCCAACATGATATTCACATTTGCCGGCGGCGATTATTGCTCGGAAGTGTCGGCCAGTGATTCCCGGGACACGATTACACCATTACAAATGCAGTAATATGTAAAACAGGATTAATAACTTAATTTCTCTTGTTGCGGAAACTGGATAATTACATTGTTATAAAGCCGGCAGTTATCGTTCCCATTACGGGTACAAAGTGTAACAATCATACAAACCGGAAATGCGATTGTAAGAGTTTCCGCTTCTCAAGAAACAGTTTCTGAAATCTTAATCGCGCCGCTATAAACCTAAGAGCGATTTATGGAGCATTTGAATCAGAATCGCTGCCATGACTCATAATTTTTTTTTTCTTAATAATTGTAAAATTTAACAGTATTTGAATATTAAAAATAAATATATTTAGAAAAAATAACCGACGTTTACATTAAATATATTATTTATTTGCGACTTGCTTCTTCATTGTGTTTTCTCCTTATTTTCATTAATTTTCATTTCCCTTCTGCCTGCTTATTGATGTATGACATTTCTGTTTGAGATTTATTTAATTTTCTTCCTCTTCCTCTTGTGCCTCTTGTGATTAATCACTATTTTTATATTCTCTACTTGCATCTTCTCTAATGGTATAATTTCAAATTTAGTAGAGTATAGATCTACAGCTGCAACTGTACACCAAAGACCAATTTGTACTGTTTTTAAAGAATTTTTATTATTGATCCATATTTCGTCAAATATAAGAGCATAGATTAAGATACATCTGGGTGTCCTCTTTTTAGCTTGTTACTTTTATCCTCATTACAATAATTTATTTTGTTTCCATTGTTAACAATACGCAAAACCGCCAGCAAACTGGATTCTGAGCATAACTAGTTCAGTCGATTTACAAGAAAGGCAGCAGAAATAACTGTAAACATGGGAGAAGCTCAAGCCTTCTTAGTACAGAAGACAAAATATATTGTTATGATACACTATATTCTTTGATAATTTAAATATGAATACTAAAGAAACAGTTTAGTCAAATAAATTTGGAAGTCAGATATAAGCAAATTAATGGATCTAAATACATGTTAAAGTATAATGAAATTAACTTTCTTATTATTGGTTAGTCAAATAATAGCATAATGATTGATTACTCAAACTTAATCTGTAATAAGAAAATTCTGAATAGGAATAAATACCAAGGTTACTAATAAAATGTATCTGTTATGATAATTAAAATAAAATATCTGTTTTGATTATATAAAAAAGTGTAGATAGGAGGCAACAAGAATCGTGTCTAATAGTAATAATTTGTAATTTGTTTAATTAGTTACTGAAACAACTCATAAAAAACAGACATGTAATTTTGAATATAACGAATTTGGAAAATAAAAAAAAACAGAATTTATGCCTTACTTTATGTAATTATTTGATCAAATACCATTTAAAAAGGCTGTAAACAAATATACTTGGTGGAGGTATAATATTATAAATTGGAACTTATAAAGGAATACAATCGGTGAAGAGATTGAACCAATGCAGTGAATTATAAATAATCAATATAGAAGATTACATTATATGAAGAGAATTGGATTTATTGATACTACATTGGAAATGGAATACAAGACACAAACAAGAGGTTAGTATAGTAGACGCAAAGATACTTCGGACAGAGCGAGCTTTAAAAGTTAAACCGCAAATGAGTTTACTATTGTTAGTCCGCTTAAGTCGTGCCAGGTATACGCAAAGGTGGGAATATTTCCAAGGTGGTATTTATTTCGTTTTGTAGTGAAGTTTCTACTTAATTTATATTTAATTATCTAATAATATTGAATGACAAAATTAATTTTACTAGGTAAATAAACACATTATGCGATTATGCCCTGATTGAGGAATAAATTATTTTTGCTCAAATGACATTCCTAGATAAGAGAAATCGACATTTAATGTTTCGTCGCGTCATATTGGCATTAAAGTATGTATTTACAACTACATCCCTTCCAGTAATTAGAATGAAAGATAAATTATATAAATCACTTGACTTGTCTTTACTTCCCAAATTTAATAATAACGTTGCTGTTATACTTTGACGTACGTTAATTATCACCTAGTATTTGTGTTGTGTTGTATTTTGTGGAATATGTGGAGACCATGGGATACTAATGAAATTGAGGATGAAGTTGAAGAAGTCGCTGCTCCATGTGATGAGTTAGAAGAAGTTGATGATGCGGGAGAGAGACCAAGCCAGCGATCAATGCATTTTTTATCCGACGATGCGAAAAACATCGTCTTGAATGTATACAACGCACTAATTTCTGAAGGAGCAAGCAATGTTGTGAGAAGAACTGCGTTTTTAACTAAAGTGCCAAAAAGTACGGTTTTTCAAATTGCGAAAAATCAAGCGCTGCCACGTAAACGGCGTTCTGATTATGGGTGTCACAAAATATTAACAAAGCCTAATGAACATGCAATACGCGGCGTAGTTTATGACATGTATAAAACTAATGTGGTGCCAACAATTAAAACTATTCATGATACGATCATTGGTGACATGGGTATAAATTGTTCAATGACGACATTAAGGACATCGCTAAAAAATATGGGATTTCGCTATAAGAAGATAGATAAAAGACAACAAATAATGGAATCTCCGCGGATTAGAAAATGGCGATGTGAATACTTACAACAGATAAAAAAGTTTCGGGAAGAACAGAGACCGATATTTTACTTGGATGAAACTTGGTATGACACACATGATGTGGTTCAAAAAGGATGGACAGATAATTCTCGGAAATGCCAATTAGACATTCCACCTTCAAGAGGAAAACGTATTATAATTTTACATGTAGGCTCTGAGATGGGATGGGTGAACGATGGTCTCCTATTATCTGCGAAAAATATAAGAGACTGTCGATTGGACTACCATGAAGACATGAATTCAGATGTGTTTGAGTCGTGGTTTTCAAATAAGCTGTTACCAAATTTGCCACCTAATAGTGTGATCGTTATGGACAACGCCAGTTATCACTCAAGGCTTGCTGAAAAAGTGCCAAATAGTAATTCTACTAAAGCAGAAATTACAGATTTTCTTTACAAGAACAACATGTATTTTCAAGAAACTTACAATAAGAATCAATTACTGGAAGTGTTGTCCATTAAGAAGTTCTCTAAAAAATATGTAGTAGACACCATAGCTACAGAACTAGGCCATAGAGTTTTAAGATTGCCACCATATCATTGTTGTATGAATCCTATAGAAATGATATGGGCAGAATTAAAAACACACATTCGAAAACGTAACCAATGCCCCAAGTTTAGTGAGAAAATGATAGAAATAATTAAAGAAGAAGTTAATAAAATTCATGTAAATAGCTGGAAAAACTGTGTTCGGCATGTGATTGGCATTGAAAACCAATTTTTTAAATTTATTGATATTCCAGAATTAATTATTAATTTAAGAGACAGCGATAGTGACGATTGGCCATGTGATAGCGATAACGAAAATTAATTTATATATTGTACTCATAATTGTTGTTTTTTGTATATATCAATCAATAAACTGTAGTTATTTGTTGCATATACATATTTTCTATAATTTTTTGTCTTTCTTGATTGTATCTTTTTTTATTAACAATGTTGTTAAATAAAAATAATAAGTTTTTAAACACTAACAAACATTGCGTTTCCGTAGCCGCATTTCGATTTTAAGGATATGGATTTGCTTGTGAACTATTACAAAGGGATTGTCGTGTGTACAACATAATCCCACCTGCCATGCTCATTAACCTTTAAGTAGTAGCCTGAGGCGTCCGAAATAACTTTGCTCCAACTATACGTGCAGCGAATTGTTTTTGGGAAACCTGTGGGTATCATTGAAGACGTAGGACCATCTAAAAAAAGAGACAAATTCATATTTGGAACAAGATTTATGCTGACACTTACCAGAGAGGGATCGGAGCCGCAGTAATCCAGTACAGGAGCTAGGAGACTTGAAGTTAACAGCAGCAGGGGACAACGACAGGAATCCAGTATAGGATGTGGAAGTTTTGAAGTGGATGACAATAAGGTGAGGCTGGGAGTTTACATTCATCGTAGGTGATGCCGTTTGGATAAGGACTCAGCAGGTGTTTGAGTGCAGTCGGAGTGAGGATCCAGCTTAGAAGGATTTTGGCAGTATCAACAAGCAAAGTGTTAAATCAGGTTTGTGTTTTTAAAAGGTTAAATGAAACATTTAAAAAGCTATAACCAGTAAGAAGGTAAAAAAAAATATAATTGAATTTCATACTTACAAAATAGATTGGTGAAAGAAATTACATATTAGATCTTATTGTAAAAACCTTGATATTCGTTCTGAATTTTGATTAATTTGACGTTAGTTGTCAATTTTTTTTGAAAGTCAATCAACTTGCAATTAAACAAAGAGAATTTGACAAATCAATTATTGGGTTACTAGATATTGCGAACCACCTGAGAGAGTTTCATTAAAAATATTGTAAAATACGGATTTGAATTGAAAGTTAAAAATAAAGGGCAAAATAGTAATACGATAATTTAAATAAATTTATCAGCTAGCATAACATAGCAAATTTTATGGCGCCGCAACGAGAGGGCATAGCAAATTGATGTAGCTTGCAAATGTCAGGTAATTGAAAAGTCAAACGTAAGATTAGAAAATACAATCAAACCCGTTTATTTGAATATAGCTGATAAACCAGGTTTATGGTTAATTTGTAATTAACAATTACGAATAAAAGAACAGAATTGTAAAAAGGTAAAAGGGTATCATAACTAAGTTCTTTTGAGCAAAAATAGAGTAACAGAATAGGACATTTAATTTGAGTAACTAAAGTATTGGATAACGGATTCAATTGGTAAATCAAATATAAAGATATACGATTCATTATAAAGGGTTATAATAAAAAATAGGTACATTTAAACAATTTAACTGAAAGATGGCAGATAAAAGGGTTACAAGGAAAGGCATGAAGGTGGAAGAAGAGAAAGAAGAAGGACCAGAACAGATGGAAGTAGTGGCGAGTAGCGCAGGAGTAGAAGGTGAAGAAGGACAGCTAGAAATGGAAGTACAAGGAGACCAGGTAAGGTTACAGGAAGAACATACAGAAAAAGATGACAGGATGAAACAAATAATGGGAATGATGCAGCAAATGCAAATGCAAATGCAGCAAAGTAATAGGGAAGCTGAGAAAAGGAAAAACAGTTCGAAGAAAGAATTATTACAGTCAATACAGAAGGATACAGCAGAGCTGAGGAAGGATTTTGCGAAGAATGCGGAAGAGGTGAAAAAGGATTTGCAACAGGCAATTGAGGAGCAAAAAGAACAGGCAAAAAGGATGGAAGAATCGATATTGGGATTAAGAGAAGAATTTAATAAGGTACAAATCGAGAATAAGCAAGAATTGCAAGCACAAATTAATAAGATGAGTGAAACATTAGGAAGTTATAAGGAGGAACTCAAGAATGAGGTGAGAAAAGAAAGACAGGAGGAACGCAAAGAGATAGAAGAAAATTTAACAAAGATTATGGAAACTAAGTCAGTACAGGATAAAGAAAAATTAGAAGTTAGATTTCGATACAACACTTATGAAAACAGAATTTTGGATAAAAAACAAGAATTATTATTTGGAACTAATGAAATAAATCAAATGTTAGAGACTTGTGAAGATATGGAAAATGGTAAACAGGTAAAATACAATGAAGTGGTAAGTAATATAGAAGTAAACGTGGTAACAAGAGGTATATTGAGTAATATTATGAGGAACAAAAACAACAGATATTTAAGAAGATGTAATAGATTTTATAAAATAAGAAGAATTACAAGAGGTTATATAGTTAATGTCAATAAAAATAAGAAGAAAACAAAGAAGGAAACAGTTAAACGACGACTAAAGGAGGAAGCAAAGAAGTTAAAAGAAAAGCTGAGACAAAATGAAGTACCAAGGTTAGAAGATGAACTAAGAAAATTAAAACAAGCAGCTAAAGAAGACAAGGATGTTCAAAAGACTACTGAAAATACTTTTAAAAGAGTATTAAGATAACAAAAGGAAACTCGGAACTTGTAAATATGTAAATAGTAATTTAAAAAATTTTTTTTTATGAAGAACCACACGTATTTTAGCATTTAAATAGTTATGAATATTAAATATTAAAAGATAGATGATGCCATTGTACTACTAAAAAGAAGACAGTATTCTATTATGAAATATGATCACATCTTTAATAAATGAGGAAGTAATTTTAAATAATTTAGATGTCCTGTACAAGAATATAATTAAAGTAAATAAAATAGATTTGCTATCAGCAACCAAAAGAAAGATATCAACCACAAACCGAGTGTTAAATGTAAAGATAAGTATAAATCAATGGGAAGATTTTGTTAGATTGTTTATAATAAAAGGTCTCACTGTCGATATGGTGTTAGGAATTGATGTAATTCAGCAATTAGGGATTCATATTGATGGAACACAAAAGTGTATTCATTTAAAAGGGGTAAAAAAATCTTGGAACTGTACCAATAGTGTCAGCCGAGAAAATAAGTGTGTTCAATTAGATAGAATTGGAGATACAATGAAGTATAAGGAAGGTATAATAATTAATAATAATGTAATATGTGATATACAGAGTGATAATAATTATAAGGGGGTTTTGCTGAAGGATTTGAAAATAGCTGAAAAGAATAAACAATTTGAAGGCCTAATATTAGAAATAATTTATAGAAATAAGGAGGTTATTAATGAAAAGGTAGGACAAGCACAAAAATATATTCATAAATTGCAGGTTGATGAATCAAAAAGTTTTAATAGTAAATCTTACCCTATTCCATTTACATTAAGAGGACAAGTTAGAAATGAAATTAAAAAAATGGTAAAAGATGGAGTAATAGAATCTTCAAAGAGTAATTTTATCAATCCTTTAGTTGTAGTTAAAAAACGTGACGGTTCTTTACGTTTATGTTTGGATGCACGCAGAATTAATCAAATAACAAAGCCACAATACGAATCTCCACAAACGATTTGATGGATTGTTAAGCAGAATTTGGGATAAGAAAGTTTTTACAAAATTAGATTTGAAAAATTCGTTTTGGCTGATTCCGCTACATGAAGAATCGAGAAAATATACTGGTTTTAGTATTGATGGGGAGATTTTTCACTTTAAAGTGGTACCATTTGGGCTATCGACTTCTTGTGCAGCTTTAGTTAGAGCAATGCAGAAAATATTAAACCAATTTGAAGACTTTTGTGTGCATTACGTCGATGATATTTTATTGTTTTCTAAAAACGAACAACATTTACAACATTTAGAAATTGTAATAGAGACATTAAACAAAAATGGATTAAAACTGAATATTTTAAAATGTGAATTTATGCAGGATAATGTAACATATTTGGGATATGAAATAAGTAGAAATGGAGTAACCATAAATGAAAAACGTCTTGAAGAAATCAAGAATTTACCTCGTCCAACAAATCTAAAAAAATTAAGGGGGTTATTAGGTGTTTTCAATTATTACAAAAGGTTTATAAGTAACTACTCAGAGTTGACGTTACCTTTAGTAGAATTATTAAGAAAAGATGTTAAATGGTTTTGGAATGAAGAAAGAGAAAAGGCAGTGAATACTATCAAACAGAGGTTTTATGAAGGATTATTGCTGAAATATCCGAATTTTGAAGAGAAGTTTATACTACGTACGGATGCATCTGATCAAGCAATTGCAGCAGAACTAATACAAGTTCAAGATGGGATAGAAGTACCCATATGCTTTATATCAAGAATATTAAAAGGGTATGAAATTAGATACACGGTAGCAGAGAAAGAAATGTTGGCAATTATATTCGCAATTAATAAGCTGAAATTTTATTTAACAGGGAACAAATTTGATATTGAAACGGATAATTCTGCGATTTCGTTTTTGAAAAATAAAACTTTCCATAATGACAGGTTATACAGATGGGCATTGTATTTACAACAATACGAATTTGATATCAAACACAGGCCAGGAAAGTTAAATGTAGTTGCAGATTTCTTAAGTAGAAAAGATATACCTAACTATGAAAAACCGAAACAGATCCTGATTGGAATTGAGAAAATTTATGAGGAAGGAAGATTGTCTAAACAAGAAGTTTTAAATAAGCAGAACGTAGAAGAAATTCAAGAATTAAAAACGTTAGTATTACAAAGTCAAGATAAAAATTATAAAGGGTATCAAATTAAGGAAAACTTGTTGGTAAAGGTAATAGAAAATAAAGAATTATTGGTTTTAAGTAAAGAAGACATGTTAGAAATCGTAGAGGAAATTCATACAATATTTGGACATTGTGGAACTAGAAAAGTTTGGTTAATGTTTAGGGAATGTTTTTATACGAAGAATGATATTAAATTAATTAAAAAAACTCATTCAAACGTGCCAAATTTGTCAATTCGCAAAGGAAAAGAATTTCAAGAATCAGAATATTGTAAAAAGTATTAGGGTAAATGAACCGATGGAACTAGTAGCTATTGATTACTTATCAAACTTAGTTACAGGACAATATGGGTTTAAGCATATTCTGATTATGGTAGATGCATTTTCAAAATTTATAAAGTTATATCCAGCGAAAAATTGTAATACTAAACATGTTATTAAGTCAATTAGAATTTTGAAGAACAAGTAGGTAAACCAAAAAGAATTTTAGCAGACAACGCAACATATTTTAGAAATGCAAGAGTAATAAACAATTTAGATAAAAGGGGGATTAAGATTTGTTTCTGTAGCATAAGACATCCTCAAAGTAACATTGCAGAGAGGTATATTAAAGAAGTAATTAAATATTTAAGAATATTAACATATAAACAGCATAATAAATGGGTTCAATATTTGCTAGATGTGGAGAATTTCATAAACAATGTTCCAAATACAACGACCGAGATTAGTCCAATTACTTTGTGTCAACAAATAATTCCAGCTAGACCATGGAGAAGAGAACAATGTGATGTTGAGATAATGCAATTGTTAGATAAAGCTAAAAGCAGATTGAAAATAATTCATGATAGGTACGAAAATAAACAGAATAAGAAAATTAAGAAACGAGTACAATTTAATATAGGGGACTTAGTAATTGTTAAAAAACTTAAAGTAGCTAACCGAAAGGAAAAAATATGTGCAAAGTTATTATACACATATGAGGACCATATAGGATACAGAAAACTTTTAATAACAATACATATGAATTAATAAATGATACAGATGGACGAATTAGAGGAAGATTTCATATTACAATGATTTACCCATTATATATCGAAAACTTAGAAAACATGAAAATCTGTAAATATTGCATTAAATGTTGTTGGTTGTAAAGTTAATTATTTCGTTTCTATAGTAATTTTAAAATAGATAGATGTAAATAGGTGTTGATTGTTATTAATTTAGATAATAGGATATTTGGTTGGGTTCTACAAATTTATTAATTAAATAACGAATTAAGAAAATACATTTGAAATAAAACGAGTTTATTAAAAATGTTTTTCTTAATTGAGGAATTATGTTATGATACACTATATTCTTTGATAATTTAAATATGAATACTAAAGAAACAGTTTAGTCAAATAAATTTGGAAGTCAGATATAAGCAAATTAATGGATCTAAATACATGTTAAAGTATAATGAAATTAACTTTCTTATTATTGGTTAGTCAAATAATAGCATAATGATTGATTACTCAAACTTAATCTGTAATAAGAAAATTCTGAATAGGAATAAATACCAAGGTTACTAATAAAATGTATCTGTTATGATAATTAAAATAAAATATCTGTTTTGATTATATAAAAAAGTGTAGATAGGAGGCAACAAGAATCGTGTCTAATAGTAATAATTTGTAATTTGTTTAATTAGTTACTGAAACAACTCATAAAAAACAGACATGTAATTTTGAATATAACGAATTTGGAAAATAAAAAAAAACAGAATTTATGCCTTACTTTATGTAATTATTTGATCAAATACCATTTAAAAGGCTGTAAACAAATATACTTGGTGGAGGTATAATATTATAAATTGGAACTTATAAAGGAATACAATCGGTGAAGAGATTGAACCAATGCAGTGAATTATAAATAATCAATATAGAAGATTACATTATATGAAGAGAATTGGATTTATTGATACTACATTGGAAATGGAATACAAGACACAAACAAGAGGTTAGTACGTCAGCGAATTGTTTTTGGGAAACCTGTGGGTATCATTGAAGACGTAGGACCATCTAAAAAAAGAGACAAATTCATATTTGGAACAAGATTTATGCTGACACTTACCAGAGAGGGATCGGAGCCGCAGTAATCCAGTAAAGGAGCTAGGAGACTTGAAGTTAACAGCAGCAGGGGACAACGACAGGAATCCAGTATAGGATGTGTGATGCCGTTTGGATAAGGACTCAGCAGGTGTTTGAGTGCAGTCGGAGTGAGGATCCAGCTTAGAAGGATTTTGGCAGTATCAACAAGCAAAGTGTTAAATCAGGTTTGTGTTTTTAAAAGGTTAAATGAAACATTTAAAAAGCTATAACTAGTAAGAAGGTATAAAAAATATAATTGAATTTCATACTTACAAAATAGATTGGTGAAAGAAATTACATATTAGATCTTATTGTAAAAACCTTGATATTCGTTCTGAATTTTGATTAATTTGACGTTAGTTGTCAATTTTTTTGAAAGTCAATCAACTTGCAATTAAACAAAGAGAATTTGACAAATCAATCATTGGGTTACTAGATATTGCGAACCACCTGAGAGAGTTTCATTAAAAATATTGTAAAATACGGATTTAAATTGAAAGTTAAAAATAAAGGGCAAAATAGTAATACGATAATTTAAATAAATTTATCAGCTAGCATAACATAGCAATATATATATAATCAATAACCTTAATTACCCTAAGGTGTTAAGGTGCAATTTACCATAATACATTTACAAATTACAAATTCAGTCCAGGATTTTCCTCGTTCTCGGTCCTTCTATTGGTCTCTTCTGGGTAGATTTCGCTAGCCATACTCTTTTCGTTTGTCTTGTATCCTCCATTCTTACTATGTGTGCAAACCACCTTAGCTGTTGTTTCTCTATGCTTTTCAAAAGTGGTTCTAAATTGAGTTCTACTCTGACTGTCTCTTCTAGTAATACCTTTAACACCTCTTAAATACTTAATTTCCAGTGCCTGTATTTTGCTTTTCATTTATTTATTTATTTTGCACTTAGCCAACAGCCGTTAGGCCAATTATAGGCGTCGCTGTGCATTTATGGGGACTTCCAACCCCACTAACGACTATCATAATGTTGTTATGAGAGCCGGGACCAACTATTTCCGTGACAGCCGTATCACGAGGCGCCCAGAGATGCAACCGTGGAACTCCCATCCAAGTTCTGACCAGAAACAGTGTTACTTAACTCTACTGATCGAACGTGGACGCTTGTTCAAGCTACACCACCCGGGATTTGACTGTTTAACACCCAATTTTCACATCGGTAGGTTAGGATTGGTTTGTATGTTGTACACCGTCATTTTGGTTTTCTTCGTTATCTCTTTTTTCCTTACGAACGTGTTATTAAGGGTGTAGAAAAGTTTCGTTGTATTCTCTATTCTGTTGTTGATTTCAGCCTCTTCCTTTACATCCTTATGCATATTTACTCCGAGATATTTGAATGCTTCTATTTGCTCTATATCCTTTCCATCTAGTTTTATTGTTATCTTAGTTTCAATATTTTCGATTGTCATTACTTTGATTTTAGCAACGTTTATTTTGATGTTTCTTTTTTCTAATGCTGTCTTCCAGATGTCTAAGTGTTTCTGTACCCTACTTGTAGTTTCTTTGTTTTACTTTTCGTTTCTTTTATTATGTCGTCGAGAACTAGATTGAATAGAGTTGGGCTCAGTACTCCCCCTTGTCTCAATCCTTCTTTGGTTACGAACTCCTCAGAACCAAGTTTCCTTTCTAATATAATTTCTTGTATTTTTATACACACTGTAAATAGCTTTTTTTCCCAGCCGGTTAGAATAGTAGGCATTGCTCACCTCATCTGAGGTAAGAAAGTTCGTTTTTCTCACCTAGGTAAGAAAGTAAATCATGCAATTTTTATGAAGAAACTGTACCGCATGTTAGCGGACTGCTGACGCATGCTGATTCTGACAGCTGACATATTGATAGTTGACGGATAATTGACTTTATGACTTGTGTTACAGGCTGTTTATACGAGGAATTAGGAATGCATTTTGTGAGTGTTCACATCCTTTTGATGCAGGTAAGTACGAAACCTTAAGTGGCCCCTTGAGTACCCCTCATTCGAAGGAATTAAATTAACATCTCGCGCATGCGTACTCACGACAGGAGAGGCTAAAAATCACCGTGCGCGCCAGCGCTTTATTTTTTAATCCAACCAAAACTGCTTTGACAGTTTGACCTCAGTGGACATAACCTCAAAAAGTATAAATAGTAAAGCGATTTTTTAACGACAAAATTTTTAAGTTTTCAGAGTTACTTATGAATAAAACTGTTTAGAAACATTTTTAGAACAGCATAAAATCGGAAAACATGCTGAATATTTTGCAGGATATTGTCACCTTTAACAACTTTAACAGTCTGTTGAATTATTTTTAAAGTGTCAAATTTTGCTCCACTGAGGCCGGCTGGGGAAAAAATAGTATTCAAACTTCGTTAAGAAAGTGCTCTTGCATACCTTGCGCAATTACAAACCTCGCCTTCGGCTCGGTTTATAAACTTTGCGCTCGGTATGCAAGACTGCACTTTCTTACCTTGGTTTGAAATATACTATTCCCAGCTTGTTGCTGATTCCTCTTTGTCTAAGAATGTTCCATACTTCTTTTCTTGGGGTGCTGTCAAATGCTTTTTTGACGTCAATAAATGGTCATATATGGTGTTGTTTACGTTATTTTCCATTTGCTTCATAGTAAATATGTGGTCTTGGACTCTTCTTCATTTTCTGAAACCGCTTTGTCCTCCTTCCAATTAATTGTGCTTCTGTTACAGTTTTTAATATTTTCTCCAAGATTCTCTCATATATCTTAACCATCGTCCTCAGCAAAGTTGTACCTCTATAGTTACTAAAATTTCTGTTGTCACCTTTCTTATGCAGCAGTACGATCACTCCTACTTCCCAGTCATCAGGTATTTTTTCTTCGTCCCAAATCTTGTTAAATAGTTTTACTAATACTTCTATTCCATTGTTGGCAAAAGTTCTTTACTACTATTTTATAAAAAATTGAAATCAACCGAATGACGATATAATTAACTGAGGGGATAAAATATAATCACGTTTGACGTTTAACTTTTCAAGATTTATTCCTATTCGGCTTTTTTATCTTTTTAAATTAAAAAAAAATCCGAAAAAACTCATAGACTGACAAAAGCACAAGAAATTATAAGACTCAGTTTTATGGTGTTCATGTTTTGTGCATATAGCAATTAACTGGAAATTGCGTAGTACAGCACTAAATGTTTAGAATACACAGTAAACCAAATTTTCTAATCTAAGTAATTATTATACCAGCAAAAATACTAATTTTAACAGACACGTTTTATGATTTGAATATTTTTTTTTTCAATTACCAATTTGTTGTTAGATATATTTTCTTTGGGTAATCAATAAGGATAATCAGCATTTAAGTTGTAATATTATACACATATTTAGCTCAATGTATTAGGAAAATTACATACTTTAAACTTTATTTCAGGGCATATCATACGCCCTCTCGATTGTACAAAGCACTATTACTTTGACACCTATTTTACTCGCATTTTGTGGAAGGCAAGTACCTACGTCTTAGTTTTAGAAATGACATGTTTTTCTAATATGAAAAATCGTTTAATCGCATACCTATGTATGTGGAGGAAGGTGTAGGCGAGAACTGACGTCATACCCAAGTTAAAACGCAAAAGAGTATTTCGTTATTTTTTGTGCAACAGTGAGTAATGAAGTTTGAAAAATGTAACTTACACTGTTTTTTAAGAGTCTAAAACTGTCGATTATATAATTTCCAAGCCCTGGCACAGGAAAATGCTCAGCAATATTTATAGACTGACTTTTACACAAAATTTGGAAAGATGGAGGATGCAAAAGTAGATATGGCTTAGATATAGAGCCTCTGAGCCTAAACAAATAAATGTGGGTTCTATTCCTAATAACTTTTGTGACGACTCCACTGTAGTAAGTAAAAAAACATTTTATTTATAACGCTGTCGCAGTTGTTATTTTTCGGTAATTTTATCTTAATTTTACATTTCCTGATAGTTATTCAGTATTGTGTGTGTTACTAATAATCTAATTTTAGACAATACCCGATCAGCGAGGCGTGTAATCATAGTAACCTTTAGAAATACTATTATTATCCGAACGTTTTTACTACAAATACATTTAGTTACCCTGTTTACAATTTCGATTTATTTAATATTAAAAGTAAGCGGCCAACTTCATGAACAATACAGATTATTCTATTTAAGTTTAAAGTATTTCACTGCTTTTAGTTGCATTTTTACTGCATTTACACTGTTTTAACAATAATTAACATCTATTAGTACTACAAAATTATTTACATTTGAGTTAAATTCCAATTATTATTATGTTTACGACTATATTGTCACGCGAATATGTTATAATGATGTTTACATGCGCAACACAAAATATTATAACCTTTGATGTAGGTTATTTAATGTGAAATTCTTGTTTTTTATATCAGTGACATTGATGCTGTAAGTCTCGTAGTAAAATCTCATAGTGAATTTAGATCATTGTTACGTAGTCTTGACTAAACTAAGTTTGAAACAAATTTTTTCTCGATGTGTTATGTACAACTAAGTACTCAAATATGAAAAACAAAATGCGAACATTTTGATTGCCGCAGTAACTTCATGGCACGCGACCGTCTGTGTGTAGTTTACATTTCCATTCACAGCTTGCTACGATGATTCGTAGTAGTATTTAAGTGACTCACTTACTATACGATTATGTTTATATTTATTTTACCGGTTTGTAACTTTTGTTTACATGTGAAATTATCTCCCGGTATTCTGTAATGGCTTTTATTGGTGTAAATGGGGCTAATTGACTTGTTCAAATAGAAACATACAAATGAAGTTAGGCTACTTTCTTGCTGTGCTGACTATTTCTATCTGCAGTTTCAGGTAACTCTAACTTTAGTGTAAAGAACAGGCTGATTATTGCTTAGAAATATAAATTTTCTGAGAAAATAATTATATATATCGCACAAGATCTAGACAAGGAAGTTGCTATGAGTGTACATATTACATTGTATTGCATTGAACATGTTATTTGATATATTCCCAGGTACTGCTCTTAGTACCGTGAGATCATTTAAAAACGGGACAGAGAGTGCCATTGAATTTCTGTTTTAGATTCGAACGTTGGTTAACAGCCATTTGTCAATTTATTAACTTAACCTCAAACAAGACATAAGCTTTATTAAACGTCAAAAATTACAGTAAACGTTCAAAGACAGAAATTCCAACGTACTCTCTTTGAACATTTACTGTAATTTTTGACGTCTAGTAAAGCTTATGTCTTGTTTAAGGTTAAGTTAATATATTGACAAATGGCTGTTAACCAAAATTCCAATCTAAAACAGAAATTCAATGGCACTCTCTGCCCGTTTCTAATGATCTCAAGGTATTTCAGATATTAAAGAATACTATTAAATATTGAGTTTATAAAAATTTAATATTATGTTTTGATATATATTTTAAGTTTTAAAAAATTTAAAATCTATAGAAAAACTAAGAGAGGTGATTTTCACGATACTTTAATTGATTAGTCATGGTCACTCACATTTAGTTTAGTAAGGAACTTTTGGGTTTTTACACAAAAAGTTGTGAACTTTTAGTTACTTCATACTAAAAGTCAAAATATTATCTATAAGATATTAGTAATCGGAAAAGATAATTTTTAAATAACATACAACCTCACTTTAAATCTATGACGTAAACCTTTATATAGAGTACGTCCTTGAATGAGTACGCTGAGAAGAGTGAATTAGAGGTGCGATTGGGGAGAGCATTTATAGTTTGAATAGGTAATACAACTGGTGCAGCAAACATTTATATGACATTTTAAAAGTGAATTTATTTTCGTGTCTGCCTACAATTCCAATATAAGGATATTATTGTTCGATGTGTACACTGCTTATGACGAATTGCAATTCTTAAAGATTGTTACTATGTAGAAGTCCTTCTTATTTCAAGCAAATCAACTGTGTGGAATATTTTAGTTCAAAGTTTCATTTCTGTAATCAATTTTAGGTAGCTATTTCTTATTAAGAAGCATTTCAACTAAAGTCACTAACTAAGAATTTTGAAGTTAGTAGTAGAAGGAAAATAGAAAAATAACTTTGTAAACTTTTGTACGTACATATTTCTCAGTACAATAATTACTATACAGAAAGTAATAAAGTCGCAAGAAAATGTCGTTATTCTGAGATACTATAAATTAATCTTCTTCAGTTTGCATAATTTACATCATTCACATACCATTATAGGTAATGATTGTAATTTAGTTATATAAATACGTTTCAAGCCATAACCGACTCTAAATAAGGTGTATATTCATTTGCGCTGGTGATGTGGTGATGCATTGAATTTCAGCATTTCCCCTTAATTGCTAACTGATTACTCTCCCATCCAATTCCACTTAACTTAATATGGATATATATTCACCTAATAGCGAATCTACCAATGATGAAATAAATGACTTCTACCCTAACTTAACAGACACCCTAGGCAATATTCCAAACCGACAAGTTGTCATATTGGGTAATTTTGAAGCAAAAGTCGGTAACACGCATGATGCGCTCATGTTAAGGATTGTAGAGAAGTATGGAATGGGAACTTGAAATGAACATACCAACAGCATATTTGGCGTATATACACTGGGGAACCCCCAGGTGGGAAACACAAGAATCGAATAGATTATGTTTTCATTCGAACACGCCGGAGAAATTCACTTAGAATAAGAAAAACCTTATCGGTAGCAGAAGTGGTTCCGACCACAAACTACTAAAAACAAGACTCCAATTGAAACTGAAACAATCACATAAAAGAAAGACTCCTAGAACAATATCAGCTGTAGATCAACATCAATTCCAAATCAAGTTTGAACAGAACATCAATAACAATTTCACCTCACTGATAAATAATAAATGATCGATCCCCTGAGAACATATGCTAATTAATCAAACACTTCATAATAACAACAGAAAGGTGTCAAGAAACAGCAAAACGGCAACACTGAATGACAACAGAAACTCTCCAGAGTGTAGAAGAAAGAAGCTTGCTAAGATGCACGAGAAAAAGACTGTAAAAAGGGAAGATATAGTTATCTTAATAGACAAATCCAACGTGAACGCAGGAAAGATAAAAACAACTTAGTGAAAGAAATATGTAATAAAAAAGATAAACCGGCAGTTCATCACACGAACTCGGAGAATTCATAACGAGAATGGTATAGCAGTTTATGCTATGAAAGAAATCTTAGGAGGCCTGAAGAACGTATTGCATAAAGTTATTTAAAGAAGAAGAACCGGAAATCATGAAGGAGGAAGTGGAGACTGAAACCAAACAATGCACCTAGTACACATGTTATCTCTGGGGAAATAATGTAAGCAATGTGGGAGAGTGAAAGAAAATTAATGCATAACTTATGTCAAAAAGTATAGACCACTAAAATGTGGCCTGAAGATTGGCTAAAGTCTATATTTATTCCAATTCACAAAGAAGATAGAAAAACAAAATGTGAGAATTATCGCCTCATAGTCTTGATATCTCATGCTAGTAAAGTTTTTCTCAACATAATTAATGAAAGTCTGAGAAATACTAGAACTGACAAATACCTCCAGAGCAAGCTGGTAGTCGAGAACAAATCTCAAACTTGCTCAAAATCATCGAAATATCACGGGAAATCTGCCAACCGTTATATATGTGTTTCGTCGCCTACTCTAAAGCTGTCGACAGCATAGAGTGGAATACACTTTAAAACATTTTTACTGACCCCCCATGTCAGTAAAAATGTTTCAAACCGAAACACCTAATTGTGTTAATTCACAATCTTTACACTCAAAGCAAAGCATAAATACAGATAAATAGAATACCAAACATCACATACCTGTGATGTTAAGAAAGGGGCTAGACAGGGATGTATGCTCTGATACCAATGTTTGAATCTTTAATTTCAAAATTAAACTTCGATACTACTTGTGCAGATTCGAAGGCCGGCTAACATGCAGTGGAGACGGCTGGATTCTACTACAAAATAAAATTACTTAATTAGAACGCCAATGAGTTTTGCTATACGACGAATTTGTTCAGTTAGTGACACCCATAAACTCAATAAACGGCAATCAATCACTAGATCACCTAAAATAAAAATTATAGGCCAGATCGATGAGGGTGCAGTAATCTATAACATCTAATGTAATAGCATCAATTATAATTGACCAGTAATGTGAAGTATAAATACTAGTATAGCAATACACACCATAATTATTTATGCATGGTGCAAGGTGTTAGTACCTGTACCTGTACGTACAGAAGTAAATCACAGTTACTACATTACATATTCTTTGGGCTATCATGGATGGTCAATAAATTGTACCAGCAGTATAACACCAAAGAATTTAATGGTGTGAAACAGCTAGAAACACTTTTAAATATATATTATTTCGAAGTCAAAAGTAGCACTCACTGGACCCCTGAAGGGAGGTGTCAGCGCAATGAAAAGTTCAACAAGGTAAAAAATTAGTAGATGGGAAGGATCCGGCTTCAGAGAGAGTTCGTCCTTTAGCTTAAAATTCCAGACAAACATGCGATAGAGCAGCACCAGATACTATAGATTCCACTCACAAGTATTTTGACGCAAGGGCACATGGGTTGCTTTCAACCAACACCGTAGACAGGAATACGAGAGCTCTAGGCCGCAGTTTTACTAAGCCGTAGTTTGACTATGCCGGAATTGCTGCAAGACAGATCGCAATTACACTACGTAGCGAAATGAGATAAAATTTCCCTGTAAACTTGACGGGCAACACGTGTCGCGTCGAACGACCCCATTAGTTCAAAAATCCGTCAACGACGAGGACGAAATTATTTACGACGTAAATCAATGCCAAAAGTTCCTCATCATCGGATATCCATACCAAACTCACATAGCACGATGTAACTTGACTAAAGTACCATTGGCAACAGCAGACAGTGACAGACGGAAGAAGGAGAACCGCTCTCAAGCCAACACCCATATAAGAAAATTTCCATTATCTCAAATCCCACTACAGAAACTGCTCGAAGCAATAAATCGTGGGTGACCAAAAGTCAATAATGAGCCAATAGACGAGCTTGACCAATACGCGGCTTTTGAACCGTAATAACTCTCTCCACTGCTTTCAACACATATGGGGAAGATATTATGTGGCGAATAATTGAAGATTGTGATGGAGGAGTTGCTGTTGTTGGCTTAAAAATCAGTGATTTGAGGTACACTGACAACACTGTCTTTTTAGCTAATACTCAAGAAGAACTGCTAGAATTGTTTAATATGATGGGACATGAAAACAAGAAATATGGTTTAGATATTAACTATGAAAGAACAAAAATAATGATAGTATATAGAGCACAAAATAACAAACAAAATGTAGGGCAGATAGACCAGTGCCAAGTTGTTAAAGAATATGTCTACCTATGTGATCTGGTGTCAAACGAAGAAGGCAGCTCATATGAGAGAAGGCGAAGATAGGAGATGGCCAAACGAACAGTCAGAAGTTTGCAGAAAACATAGAAGGATAGTGACATTACGCTAGAGATATAAAGACGCTTATAATAAAAACTCTTGTGTTTTCTTTGGTACTTTCTGACGCAGAAACATGGACATTGAAGGCCAAATACAAAAGAAGACTGACTGTTTTTAAAGTTTGGTGCTGGATATAGATTCCGTGGGTAGCTAGAAGAAGGAATATATCGGCCCTGGAAACAATACGCGAACATTCCATATTGCACACTGCTGTATATTATGTTTCGTTCATGTAGTTAGAAGAGAAGGGGACACAAGTTTTTCTTTTGCGATACGCTTTCTTCATTAAAGACATTAAACACGTTTTATTGTGTAACTTCCTTTTTTACAATTACTTTTAAAAAAATACAAAAACATATTTTAATTAGTGACAAAAAGCAGAACTCTTAGGAATTCCGAGCTTTCCAACTGTATGAGCTTGCAAATTAATGATGTCAAAAGCAGCTAAGAATAAGACCGTTTGGAATTACATTGGATATTAACAGCTGTTATAGTGTCTTTACTCAGTAACACTGATAGTAATGGCGTCAAAAACGAAATAATTCTTCTTAAACGTCTAGCATTGATTTCGCAACCAGACCAAGTCTAGTTTTTGTTGCCAACATTACCACGAATTATAAAATTTTCATTTATAATCTCTCTAGTGCTTGAATTATTTCCTAAAATTATCTCTCCTCTTTCACAAAACTATTCGTATCCCAGAAGAAACTTACGATTAATAATTCAAGCACGTGGGCGATTCGGTAAGAAAATATCACATCTAAAAAGGTGAACACGAAACCATAAATGCAAAGTAGGCACTTTATGTCATTCCAATAGTTCTTTATGCATTAAGGGGAGTAAATACTATTTACGAGTCTGAGACTGGTCAACTGTATTTACCTATAGAGTTGCATTTTAGATTTTTTCCACACCTTTATAAACTAAAAAAACCGATTTTATTTTTGATGTTTCATTAATTTACCTTTGATATTTGAATAAATTACTAAAAATTACCTAGGGACGTAAGTTGCTTGCATAGCGGCAAAAGTTACGAACGGATTTTTATGAAAATTTACACCGTTCGGTGCTAGGAACCCTAAATACCACAAGAATGTCGAAACACCACTAATTTTGTTTTAAATAAAAAAATGCTGTAATTATTTTGATGCCTTCTCTTACTCATAGGTGATACTCCATAGTCAGTATGAGATGAAAGAAGAGTTGCGTCTACTGAACGCAGAAATACTAGTTAATTTTCAATTTTTTATGTTCTCTCATTGAAGAACTTTTTTTGCATTTATTTATTTGACAGTTAGAGTTCAGTCCAATTACTTTATCAACATGGTACTAGTACAATAAAGGGTCACTTCTAAACTGTTTCATAAGCAAGACTTTTATGATGCAATTAAACATATAAGATATCACACCCGTCGGAGGCAATTAAAATTACCCCCAGCTGGTTCCTAAAATTAGGGCGCAGAAGCCGATTGCATATAGTAATTGGAAAATAGTATATGGTAATACCAGTGCGGAAAGGGCTTTATTGCAAAATGAGAATACACGTTTTAGCCAATCATAGTACCATTATTGAAGCCCAGGAAGTGAGTACTTTCTTCGGAGTATGAAATAGTTATTTGTATATCTAGGGAGTAAGAGTATTTGTTTCCTTTCTCATGTGAAGTTTAAGGTCCAATGTGTAGCGGATGGCATTAAACACAGAAAGTAGGAAATAAACCTTCGTCCCAGTGACATATTTATTTAATGCGAAATATCTAAAAATTTGCTTTAGGAATTGATTATAATATAACTACAGATTTCTGTGATAATATTTTTTCTATTTTGCAAATCAACATAACGTTGCAAAGCTTTGATGTGGTATCAATGGTGACATTTATGTTTGTGTTTACACAAATGCTGGAGACTAAAAATATTACCTTCCGCGGGGAGGTAATAAAAATTAACTCTCGCTGGTTGGAAATTGACAGTTTTGTTTTCTAAAATTAAGGTCGCAAAAACCGACTTTCTATATTAGAAAATAGCTATCTGTACATAGGGAGGAAAATGTATCTTTCCCTCCAGCGATGTAGTTTAATGCTCGAGCGTTAGCGAGACCAGTAATCATCCATCCAAGGAGAAATGACACTTTACGCCCGAGTAATACATATGATTGTTTTACACTTTTACATTATATACTAAGACTATCTCTATGTAGCTGCAATCAAAGATTCGTTATTAATCGCATTGTCTCCCGTCTCTCATGGCAACGGCAGGCAATGTATTATATTCCCTACCGCTACCGTGGAAACGAACAACAAAAGAGTCAAACATGTATTTTCGCTAACAGAAAATCCCCTAACAAGCAATAGAAAATGTCATTGTAGGATCAAGGTGTCAAAAAAGAATTTTTGGTGCATGAGTTTCTATGACAGTAAATTTCATTCACGAAACCTGAACTGTAAACTGTAAGTAATTACTTGCCGTTCTCGAAAGGTATAGAAATACATTTGGCAGATGTGACAGAATCATGAATACGTTGATTATAAAAAGACATGGCGTAATGCTTCAAAAACAACGAACACCATTCAACAAACCAAGGCAAGCAACAAATCAAAACTTTACTCGATCAAACACAACCTACTCACAAGCTACAACCCAAAAATCTCAACCTCAAAATCAATCCTTCTACATAGATAACGCATCCCCTCTAACCGACAACATAAGTAAGATTATCATTCAACTTATAACCCCAATCATTGAGCAAATTAAAACTTATATTATCAACAATCTCCTCCCTAACATCCTCAATGGCAAATAATATGACAAATACACATAAAAATATCACATTTTTAAATTTTAATGCTAATGTGATAAAATCCCAGCGATCACAGCTCATAGCCTTTTTGGCAAGATATAAAATAGACATTGCGTGTATAACTGAAACTCACCTATGTGAAGGTGAGATATTCAAAATAAGCGGCTATCACGTAGTACGTAATGATAGATCAGCTCGCGTTGCTTCAGGGGGAGTGGCCATTTTAATAAAAAACAAATACCAATTCAACTTACTCGACAACCCTACCTGTAATAGTATTGAAGCTGTATCCATATATGCAACAATCGATAGCGCCAGGCAGATAAAAATCACGTCAGCCTATAAACAACCAAATGTAAAACTAAACGCAGCCGATTTTAACATCATCTTCGATGACCAAATGCCCACGCTGCTACTAGGCGACCTAAATAGCAAAAGCACGTACTGGGGCTGTCGTAGGAACAATCCTAGCGGCACCCAACTCAATAATATAGCAGTAAACCAACAACTTCAGATACTCGCCCCTAACGGATACACTTACTTTCCATATCGACGCGATCACCAGCCAGACATATTAGATATAGCGGTGACAAGGAACTGGGCTTATCCATTGCAACAAACGATAATTAACGAGCTAGATTCAGACCATCTACCGATATTAATCACCCTAAATGATGTAAACATTTCAAAAACAACTCAGCCAAGGTTAATAAACGGAACAGTGAACTGGATAAAATTTAAAGCAATTTTAAACGACCAGTTAGTCAATCCCTATCCAGTAAATAATACACGAGACATAGATACTAACATCGAAACATTTACATCAATCGTGACCAGTGCAGTGCGCACCGCAACAAAAACAAGACCCAACAACCGCAAACCAAATCCAAATATACCGCCAACGCACATTATAGATCTTATCAACGAAAAGAGTAGACTACGCAGACTATGGCAGCAAATACGAGACCCCCTTGTAAAGAACCAATTAAACAACATTTCTCACAGGATAAAAAGAGAATTAGACAGTCACAGGATCAACAGTTACAGAAGGCACATAGAGAACCTAGAAAAGAATGACCCAGGAATGTGGAAAACAACAAAAGCGATTACAAGACAACAAACCATTATACCAACATTGGTGGACAACAATATCAGATACAGCACAGACGAAGAAAAAAGCATACTATTTGCTGATCACTTAGAAAGAACTTTTACTCCATCAATCGCAGAAAAAAACAGGCATTTTTACAACACGGTGATTGCATACAACGAAACACACATGCCAATAAGCAATGATTTTGACCTTCCCGCCACCCCAAAAGAACTCATGGCCTATATTAAGCAATTGCCGCTAAAAAAAGCCCCAGGAAACGACTTAATACCCAATGTGGTATTAAAAAACCTACCCAAAAAAGGCATTGTTTACCTAGTAACCCTATTTAATGCATGCCTGAGAACTGGCTACTTCCCGAACAGATGGAAACATGCACATATTTTGATGTTTGTGAAATCAGGAAAAAATGGCAAGGACAAAAGTAGCTACCGGCCAATTAGTCTACTCAGTACATTATCAAAGCTACTAGAAAAAGTAATTAGTCACCGACTAAATCAAGCAATTGAAAACAACAACATAATCCCCAAAACCCAGTTCGGATTTCGCAAAACCCACTCGACAACACTCCAATTACAAAGGGTCTCAGAGCTAATAGAGCAAGGATTCGAAAATAAGCAATTTACTGTCATAGCTTTTCTCGACATCTCAAAGGCCTTCGATAAAGTATGGATTGACGGGTTAAAACACAAAATACTACACATAGACATACCTAGCTACTTAAAGGCCATTCTATTTTCCTTCATGAACAACCGAACCTTTGCAGTAAAAGTCAACGGCTCGTTATCTACCACAAAAGACGCTTGGGCAGGAGTCCCGCAGGGAAGCGTACTCGGACCCATACTCTACAACATCTATACTCACGACATCCCACATCAAACTATCTGTGAGATAGCAACATTCGCCGATGATACGGCAATCATCGTCCAACATAACAACCTCACAGAAGCCGCCGAACAACTCCAAAGCGCCCTTAACATCACAGCAAAATGGTTCACAAAATGGGGACTAACGATTAACTCTTCAAAATGTGCTAATAAAATTTTCACATTAAAGCGTATTATAAACGTACCAAACATAACTATAAACGGAGAAAACATACCCTGGACCGATAAAACTCAAAGCGTTAAGTACCTGGGCATGTTACTGGACACACGCCTCACTTGGAGTGCGCACATAAACAAGAAACTAAATGAAGGATATGTAAGACTAACCCAACTTATCCCTCTAGTCAACAGAAAATCCCCTCTACGAACAGAATGTACGCTACTCTTGTATAAAGCCTTGCTAAGATCTCTTATCACGTACGCTTGCCCTGTATGGAGCTCAGCCTCAGATACCAACATCAAAAAAATCCAGGTATTCCAGAACAAGGTACTTAGAATAGCAGTTAATGCTCCGTGGTTTGTCACCAACACCCAAATCCACAATGAACTCGGAATTGAACCAATAAAGACATTCATCCAAAGACTAACCAAAAAGTTCTTCGATAATATAAACTTCTGTGAAAGTGCAGTGAATCTACAGCTCGGTCGCCGTAATATTCACACTAGACTTAAAAGGAAACTCCCCCAAGATGTAATAGACAACATTTAAGATAGTTTAACAATTAAACTTCGAGGAGACACTATTAGATTGCCTCAAAGCTAAGATAATTAAGTTACCAAATTGTAATTAATATCAAAACCATGTATAGCAATGTATATTGTTGATCTGGTTAAAATTAAAATTATAAAAAAAAAAAAGACATGGCAAGGTGTTTTAGAGTATTTGGCAAATTTATTATTTCTATTTATTGAACTGTCAAAGAACAAACGTCTATTTTGACAAATCAACATTATAATATATTATAGTAATCGCGAAAGGTAAAGTTTACCAACTTCACAGAATAATGAGATAAAGATTGTCTTCGACCTATAAACCGTTCTTGATACTCCTGTCATGAAAACTGTTATAAGATGACAATGACACAATCTATTATACTTGAAGTTTGTGGTTTCTCAAACCTCGTCTTGGCGAATTTAACGTAAAGACTTAGGTCTTTTTCTTTACGAGGTTTAATTGACCCAAAAGCTGAAGTTAAATGAACATTTGCAGGGTCGACAACTCTCTGATTGGGCAGTGAATGAGCAGTTAGATTTCGATTTGGCAAAAAAATAATCTTTAGCGGTGAAGCCTATTTGTGATTAATTGTTTTCGTAATAGTTATTTACGTGGCAAGCTTAGGCACCATGGCTGTAAAGACTCATTTACCGAGTCAGTTCAGACGACAATAAATGACTTTTTAACAAGTCAGGAGGAAATAAATAATTATACGCTGTAGAAGTGCATAACGTTCCATAATGGTTTGGCAAAGTTGACTGAACGCAACCATCTAAAAATTGTCCCACCCGCCTCAGTATAAGGACAAATACCTTATCTGGAATAGATCTCTCCTTACATGCAAAATTAGCATCCTTCATAGCATGTATGAGAGTGACCACTACACTTTACTAATATCAACAGATTGGCACACAACTTTATCCGAAATGGAAAATATGTGAGACAAACTGGCAGCTATCGGAAACTTTTTTATTCCAAAATCTCCCCATATTCAATCCAGATGCAAATTAATTTGTAAAAAAAATAACATATGTTATATTAACTGCAGCAGCAACATCAATTCCATCAATAGTGGAACTACTTCGAATATAAAGTGCCCTGGTGGAACAAGGAATGTCGCAAAGCAATAAAAGCTGAAAATTAGGCATACAACAATACAAACGGTAGAACATCGACATGTGACTTTCCAGCATTAAAAACGGAACATAACACACGTCTTCTTCTTCTTCCTCACATTATAGGCGAGTGTCCCTATTTTAACCCGAAACAAAACACATTTTCGGTAAACATTTTGAAGATACATATAAACTACTTCAAGTGGACTAAATACAGACGACAAACCAAAAACCAATCAATTAACACCTACGATTTACGACAATAATGTATACAATTTCGATTTCAAAATAACATAGTTAAACTGAGCCATCACTAGACCAAGGAATTTTTGTCTAGGCCCCGATAACGTCCACTACAAAATAATAAAATCTTCCATGCATATTCAAACATATTCTACTAGAATTATTTAACCAGATATGGAGCAATGGCGTCTTCTCAGAGCAATCGAAAAAATCGGTATAAATTCCAATTTTAAACCCCAATAAGGACAAAACCAATCCTTGGAGTTATCGACCAATTGCACTAACTAGTACACTATGCATGGTCATAGAGCGTATGGTGACATACCGACTCATGCTCGACCTAGAAAGTAATCAAATACTTGACGTTTCTCAAAGCGAAATCAGAAAAAAGCGATCAACAATACATAATATTGTAACACTAGAATACAGATCGGAAATTCATTTATAAAAGGTGAACAACTGATTGTAGTTTTCTTGGTTATACAGGAAGCCTTTGATAATATTCGCACATCGAAGATAATTACAAAACTTATCAAACTCGTACGCCTTTGTCATCCCCGCCGTGCATTACGTCCTAGTTCGCCGCCGACATCTATATTTGTGCCCATCCCTTTGATGTTTGGAGGTAAATTATCTCCGCCGAACGTATGCCAAAATTCTTGGTCTTGAACGGGCTGCATTTTTGCAAGCTGCAACATTTCAATTCAACGGGCCCTTGGCAGGGACCCGAAAATCCGCCGGTGATAGCTTTGAGGGCGTCCCATTTACGCAGCCCGCTGTGCTAAATTTACACCAATTAACTACATACGCTGTGAGTATTACCGCGTGCCCCCTTTTATCTTACACAACAGCGGAATTTTTGTATTTGTATTAGGCGCATTTTGCCTGCGTTTCAATGCGACGTTTTAGTATAAGATAAAAGTTTCGCTTTTTTGTGTGCTAGGACCTGCTAGCCGATAATGCTTGCATCTGGGTTGGTACGTTGTTAACATTTTAAAGTCAGTTATTTAAATGTGTTTTTTTTTTAAATTAGCTTGCAATTTGGTATATCCAACGTAGCTTTTGTGCTTAATTAATGCATCTTGTTGGGCGTTTGCATTGCGACGCAGTTGTTATACATTTTTTGGTTTGCACAACATAACTTTTTGTATTATTTTCTTTAGCGTCGTCAGCTGCGAGCATAGTTTTACGTGTCGGTTTAGCACGCCAGGCATAATTGAATTCACATTGTTAATATTGTCTTGTTACTCCTACTACTGGTATATCTCTTTATTCAACCCCACGATACCTGTTTGTTTTTTAGAGCTTAGGATGGTAAAGCGAGGAACAAGGAAAGATATGTGCGTTTTGGATTCGACTATTAGCTAAATTTGTTTTTTATCGTGGTTACCGACTGGCGCCCGCTTGTGTTTCCAAATTACTCTATGCATTTTTTACCCTTTAAAAACCACCGCCTAGTCCTTACTCACTCCATTAATTGCCGAGAGCTAGCCAGGGCTGTGGTTATCTTTGGTGTAAGGACGGCACAAATTGTACTGAAGTCTATATTTCACTAAGCAGATTTATGATAAATTACGTAAAACAGAAAATTCCAAATTTTAATTAAAAAAAAAGTAATCCACCGATATTCGAAACCAGATAAGAATAATATATTGTTGTGGTAGCATCTTAAGGCTGCTAATTATTTATGAAAGTATCCCTAGATATGAGATGATTTATGGAAGGAGAATTAATTAATAATTAAAATGTACAAGGGTGGGTTTATGTAGTAAAAGAACAACATACATATTTGAGATTTATTTAATGAATAAAAGATTGAATACAAATACTGTAAAGTGGTCAATATTTTATTAGAAAGGTGCTGGTCAGAGTTGAATAATATTTGATTTAGTAAACATAATTTATATTAAATGGCAATCAGAATAAGACATAAGATAGCTTCAATTAATGTGAATGATTATTTGAAAAAGTCACTTATAAAAAATGTCAAATTAAAATAAACTGTATTGAAATGTATCAAGGAGTGTTAGCTTGTTAAAAAATTTGGTCTAATAATTATTGCTAGGGAAAAGGGAATATAAAAATAATTTTTTTTTCAAAAATGTAAAATATATTTTAGGTAAAAGTAAATTTAAATAATAAAAAGCCCTTTAATTAAAATGATTTTATTATCTGGTTGGTGTATTAAAGGGTGTGATTAATAAAAATTAACGAGACGAGGAATAAAACAAATTTTTAAAACAAAATGAATAATGAATAAGGTTACAAATAGTACAGAGAAGAAAGAGAACAGCTAATAACAATAAAATAGTCTTCATAGATTAATAAAATCTGCAGAGGATTTGGATAAACTGCACACGAGTCACTATTGAGTATACTGATTTGGAACTTCATAGGAGTTGCTGCCAGGTGAATACATCTGCACTTAAGTTGGAATTGGATGCACACTCCATGTGAATATTCTATTGGACTTGGACGAGCTTGTATTAAATGGATGTCTGCATCCGAGTTGGATGGGTAGCATTAAGGTTCTGTTGGACGTGTGAAGTGTCCTGTAAGAATTGGATAAAGGGAATTGCGGTCGCTGTTGAAAGTAAGGTGATTCCTATAGACTGGGAGCTTACATTGGGCTTGGAGGCAATTTGGATTGCTGATAGCTTGGTGGCTGTTGTAAGTAAGGTGATTCCTGTAGACTGGAAACTTGCAGTGGTGGTGTCTACATGGAAACTGTACGGGAAGTAATTAACAACGAAAGCTGTTGCAATTAATTAGGGAGCCGTATTTAAACGAGGGTTCCAGAATATCAGGAGGTGTGGACTGCTTAGGTTGATTCGACTGAGATGCTGAGTGGAGTGCTTCCGTAAGCTTAAAAGGTATATGTTAAAAAATCTAAAGAAAATAAGTCTTTAATAGTGAGTGAATTACATATTTGAAGAAACTTCTTACCCTAGTCGATATTTGAAATAATAATATATGTAACAGATATTATTTGACCGACTTTTCACTTCCATAAATATTTGACGTTGACAGTTGTAGAACTGTCATAATATTTTTAAGTAATTTTCATTGTACTAATTAACTATCACAGGTAGTCCTGGCTAGAATTTGTATTTATTAATGTCTCTTTTTCAATTTCTGTTTATTTAGTATTGTTTCTCATGGTTTCAATAATTATTTGATAATGTTCGTGGTCAATTTGCAAATACGGTTTGATTGATTGACTGTTATTTACTGTATCCGGTAATTTTAATTAGTTGTTGTTCTCAAACCCCATTTTTTGCTAAATTTGTAACCTCAGTTGCTCGTGCTGAATAATTTGTTACTTTAATTTTTTCTATACCAACCATAGTTGCAGCTGAGTGGAACCAAGATTTTTTTTCAATGAGACAATTCTTATACCACTCCTTCGAGATGGGATTCTCCCACTTCGAATTTTGTTAGAATTATCGAGCAGTTAATCTAGGGTTTTCCAATAGCGGCGATCGTAGTAACCTTGTAATGGCGCAGCCGTTAATTTTTCTGGATAAAATGCGTCTTTATTCACTTTTATCATACATAACTATATTTTGACGTTGCCATTGGTGATGTGAAAAATAGTGCATTACATTACAAGTTATGAAAGTGGTCTTCTGCAAGATGAAGTGGCTTGCTGGATTGTGCGAGGACATGTTAGTGTCTGACCATTTCTTTTAAGCTACCGAGTCAGGTATAGACACTTTTAGGATGCGACATGTACACTATTTTTCCTGGAACAGCTTTTTTCTACGACCACTACTAACAGTAGGCCTTTTAGCACTAGCTTGTTTCACTAATAATGACGTTTTATGCATCAGCGTGTTAAAAGTGAAATCAGCTGTTTATTTTTGGCACGTGCTAAAAATAAACAGATGGTGTTGAGGTTATAAAGTTATTCTAGTTACTTCTTTCGTTAGAGGTAAAGTGTTTTTAAATAATTAAAGCATTATGTAATTAATAAAGTAAAAAGTGTACTATTATAATTACATTTGATAACTAACTTTGACAGCTACCGGCTGCAGAAACAGTCACCTGTGCCGCCAAGGCCATCTCTTTACTATGACATAAATTATAACTGTTATAAATGCAAACCTTTGTTAAATCGACATTTATGGATTAATAACAGTAAATTTAAGGCCGCAGAAAAAAATATTGTGTGCAAACTCGTGCTAAAAGTGTTTATGCACGAGACATGATATGAAACTCAGCCTTCGGCTACGTTATATAATTTTCATGTCTCGTGCATAAACATCCACTTTTAGCACTTGTTGCACAAATAACTATTTAAAACCTAAAAATTAAACACACAGACAACTTGTGTTTACAACAATTAGAATTGCATTCACTAGGGCTTTGTCCAAATAACAACAAAATAAGATTTTGATTAGTCATGAAAAGAACTACTTTCCTGCTGCAACGGAGTCATGAAAGTACACTTTCAACATATGCCAACATAATCTAGAATATCTAAAATGTTGTGTATTGCAGAATTGTAAAAATATTGTATGCATCACTCGCCGCAATTTACGACTCGAGAAAAAAATACCTCCATTTTGCAACTTTTTCCATAAATAACTATTATCTAATCTAGTGTACATTTTATAATATAAAAAAATGTAGACATGGTATCATGATTAAGGTACCAGAATATTTGTGTTACCAATATTGACAGTAACAAATACAGATAGATTTAGAGGACATTTGACTATTTCCATAAGCAGTGTGTGTAAGAAGAATAAGGTTTATATTTGTATTTATTTTTCCATTTTATGTGCAAAATTAGGCTTCTACCATTGTTGAAGACAATAGTGGTGTACAAATTACTCAATATTTCTACTCAGCTTCCTAACACAGACAATTCGATGTTATTGGATTATTGCAAATTATTGTTTGTTTATTTTGTTTTTATTTCGTTGCCTATCTTCAATACTAGTCTAAAAATAGCATAAACATTAGTGTAACATTTTTTGGTAT
>CALNHX010009080.1:0-53580 GCA_940337035.1 Agriotes lineatus | reverse complement strand
AGAATGTTTTTCCCGATGCCTGGAAACAGGCTGTAATAATTCCTTTGCCAAAATGTAGTGAACCTAAAACATATAAGGAACTCCGTCCTATTAGCATCTTACCAGTTCTTTCGAAAGTTTTTGAAAAGATTTTACATGGACAGCTGCAAGAACATCTCATACACTATAACCTAATTCCGGAATTTCAATCTGGGTTCAAACCTGAACATAGCTGCACAACCTCTTTATTAAATGTTACTGATGAAATATTCAAAGCTACAGATTATAGCGAACTCTCCTTGTTGATATGACTTGATTTTAGTAAAGCCTTTGATACATTAATTCATTCATTATTATTTTCTATTCTTCATTATATAGGTTTAGAACAAAATTCTATCTATCTAATAATAAGCTACTTTAGTAACAGAACGCAGTGTGTAAAAGTATGGGATCAGATATCTCCTCAAGCGTTAACAACATCGGGTGTTCCTCAGGGATCTATATTGGGTCCGCTGTTCTTTTCCATCTATATTAGTTACCTTTTCCAAAGTATTAATTCTTGTAAAGTTCATATGTATGCTGACGATATGCAGTTATGTTATTCTTTTAAACCTAATGATTTGCAACTTGCTCTTAGTAACATAAATAATGATCTTATAAAAGTACACGACATTTCATCAAAACATTCTCTCTTACTGAACCCAAACAAATCTTTGGTACTTTTATTTGGTAGCAAAAATGTTTGTTCTAAGGTTAAAGACGCGATTAATTTAGTTATTAATGGTTCGAGAATACCTGTTGTCGATCAAGGAAAAAACTTGGGTTTGGTAATGGACAACACCTTTAGGTACAGGGAGCAAGTTGCAAATAACGTCCAGCGATCTTAGGCTGCATTACGAATCCTATATCCACATAAACCTTACTTATCTAAAACTGCTAAAACAATTTTATGTAATTCGCTGGTGCTTTCACAATTCACGTATTGCGCTCCTGTTTATGGTCCCTGTTTGGCTGCTTCTGATCGAGGTCGTATCCAAATAGTACAGAATTCATGCTTACGATATATTTTTGGAATTCGCAAATATGATCACATTTCTCATAAACTCAAAGAAACTGGCTGGTTGAACATGAAAAATCGTTTCATTTTGCAAGCTGTTACTTTATATCATAAAATTATTCTGCATAAAAAACCTTCTTATTTACACAGGCGTATATCTTTTCGAACAGACGTACATAACTTGAATATTAGAAACAAAGGTCTGATCACCCCTCCACTTCACACAACTGCTCTTTTCGAACGTTCTTTTTCTTACTGTGCTTATAAACTTTATAACGCTGTTTCTGCTGATTTTAAGAGCCTTAGTGTAATTTCGTTTAAAAAACATATGCGCCGTCATCTTTTCGAGAGTCAATAGAGTCGATAAAGTTAAATGTGTAATGCAGTTAAATTCCCATGTTAGTGTTGCAAGTTGATTATTATTATTTTTTTGTAAATTATGGATTTTGTTTTTTCGCGTTTGCACGATATAGTTTTAATGTTGATTACAAGGTTTGAGTGGGAGATCAGTAGTAGTTTCACTAACTCTGCCTTGGGATTTTCGGTCTAATGTTATTATACATTTTTAGTTTATTACTATTTTAATTTTTACTCTTTTTGCTCAACAATATATTTTTTTAACTAATGTAATGTGTAACTATTTTTATTGTCATTATTATTATTATTTGTTATGTCTAGACCGAAAATAAAAGTCCATTATTATTATTATTATTATTATTATTATTACTACTCTATCTCCATGCATACGATTGATATGTCCATTCCATTCTATCTTCATATTTACCACCCATTCTTTAAAAAGTAACCCGACCAATAAAAGTTTTACTGTTGATTTGGTGAAGACCATATCTTCGGCCAAATTTGTCGAGTTAGTTTCTTTCTTCAAGACTACTGAGGATGCCAGCTTAGCTGTCGAAATACGTATTTTTCGGTTGTTAAATATTTGAGTGTAAATGCTCAAAGAGAGGGGAAAATGCTCAAAGAGGGGGGGGGGGAGGCAAAGCTAATAACTGAATGAAAACACCTCTTTAATAAATGCCTAGAACAAGGTCAAATACCAAACCCTGGCTGAAAGCAGAAGTCATTCTCCTTCACAAAAAGGTGATATTAAAAACCTTAACAACTACAGGCCCATTAGTCTCCCCTCACAGATGTATAAGCTGTGCACAAGAATACCACCAACAGATTAATGCAGAAGATAGATATTCAACAACCACGCCAACAGGCTGGGTTCAGAACAGGTTATAGTACATGCGATCATTTGTACGCAGTTAGAAGTCTTATTGAGAAGTGCAACGAATACAACATAGAACTACGAGGTCTGTAAATTAACTAATGAGATTGATTTTTTTTTCAATCTTCTTATTCGAATAGAATTACAATTCAATATTGTCTCCCTCAAAATAACTTCTTTGGGAAGCCACACAGCACCGGAGACGATTCTTCCAATCCTCATAGCAGTGCTAGAACTCGGATACTGGAATAGCCTTCAGCTGGTCGGTTACAGCCGCTTCAATGTTTTCAACTATCCCAAAATGACGTCCCTTAAGGTGAGTTTTCAATCTCGGGAAGAGGAAAAAGTTACAAAGACTTGTGGCCAGTAATGACATGTTTCAGAAATCTATCCCAAAACGTCAAGGCACCTTCCCCTCCTGATGTCCTTTTGGTCCTGGTAAAGGTTTTTTTACAATCATTTCTGCGCAGATTTTTTTCATCCCCAATTCATTGGTCAAAATCTGATGAACGGTGGTGTGTGTCAAATTCAACTCTTCCCCGATCATTCTAACTGTCAACCGACGATGTACCCGCAACATCACGGATTGTGTCGATATTTTCATTGGTTCTTGAAGACGAAGGCCTTCCACTACATGGTTCATCTTCAATCGACCCTCTTCCTTCTGAAAATGCCTTAAACCACCGAAAAACCTGAGCCTCTGACAAAACACTGTCTCCCTAGGCCTGCTAAAGTTTTGCAAACGTTTCCGTTGCGCTGTGACCAAGTCTGAAGCAAAACCTGATAGTACACCGTTGCTCAAAATTGATGTCACACATTTCAGAACGCACTAGAAAGAACTATTTCACGAAAAAATTCGCTACGGACAACCAAATGACTCGAGTGAGTTCAAACTCGTACTGAAGGCGTATCACATGTTCACCTACCACCCCTCTAAGTCCCACATCGCCAGTGTTGCCAGATCGAACGATACGTCGCCAGTCTCATCACTTAATTTACATACCTCGTATATTTAGCCTTTGTTGACTATCAAAAAGCATTCGACACTATAAAACTTTCGGCTGTACTAAACTCTCTAAGCGCCTGTAGGGTGGACAGCAGATATACGGGAATTATTAAAAATACGTATTCTTGCTCAGCAGCAGCAAAGCACATAACTTTATGGGAAAAGACCAACGACATCCCAATAGAACAGTGGTCGCCAACCTGTCGATCGCGAGCTACCGGTAGCTCGCGGGGGCAATTCTGGTAGCTCTCACAACGATATTAATTTAAAAAATACAAAATCAGAGCAGCTTCCTAAAATTCCACAAAAAAATCTAATTGTCATAATATTAAACATAAACAGCGGCAACGTTGCGGCGAGCGATCTGCCGCTGACGCCATCAAGCTAGAATCGGCTAGAATCGGCTAGAACCGACCAGCCGGACCAGTGCGTTAGTGTTCGAGAACGATCTGGATTGCTTTGAACGGGATAAATACGCACGGCGCGGCGACATTGCGCTTAGTTTCAAACTGAACGCGTAACCAACGTCCAGCGGTTGGGTTAGTAGTGAACAACAAAAAATAATATTATGGCAAGCAGTTGTAAGAAGGTAAAGACATACCACTTTCATTCAGAATGGGAAGAAGAATACTTTTTTACAGAAGTTAAAGATAAAAATGTGTGTTTGTTATGTAATACTTCGGTCTCCGTTGCTAAAAAAGGAAATATTGAGAGACATCATAAAACAGTTAAAAAAGCAGTTAATTGGACAACAATCAATATTTTTAAGAACAATCGACAAAAATAAGGCTGCAACTGAAGCATCGTACCGTGTGTCCCAGATAATTGCACAAAAAAAGAAACCTTATGAAGACGGGGAAATGATAAAACAGGCGTTTTTAGAAGCTGCTGACTCGTTATTTGCCAACTTTAGAAACAAAGACGAGATAGTTTCAGCTATAAAATCTATGCAACTTTCTGCTAATACAGTGATGAGACGTGTAGAAGTAATGAGCAATGATATTTTTTTACAGTTAAGAACTGACTTAGATAACTGTGTTTATTTTTCACTTCAACTGGATGAATCAACAGATGTCGTTGACACTGTCCAGATGGCCGTGTTCGTCAGGATGGTTTTTAGTGATTTTACGATTAAAGAAGATCTTTTGAAGTTTATTCCACTGAAAGGACACACTAATGGACAGGAGTTGTTTTCTCATTTAAAAAATATTATTTCTTCCGAGAAAATTCCAATATGGAAAATGGTAGGCTTGACAACCGATGGCGCTCCAGCTATGGTGGGTTTTGATAAGGGTCTGGTGGCGTTATGTCGTAAAGATGAAACTTTTCCGCAATTTCTCTCTTACCACTGCATTATCCATCAGGAAGCATTATGTGGAAATTTCCTGAAACTAAACAACGTTATGAAACTGGTGGTAAAAATTGTGAACAAGATTAGAGCTCAAGCGTTACAAAGAAGATTATTCAAAACCTTGGCCGATGAAGTTGACTGTCAATACGGGGACCTACTCCTTCACTCTGAAGTCCGATGGTTAAGTAGAGGACGGGTGCTGAAACGTTTTAATGATGTCCTATCTGGCATAGTTCAATTTTTCAAAAAACGCGATGAACCGACTCCGGAACTAGAAAATTCAATCTGGCTTAGAGATTTTGGTTTTCTCGTGGACATTACCGAGAAATTAAACGAACTTAATTTGCAGCTTCAGGGGAGAGACAAAGAACTAGCAGAAATGATTTCTGATATAAAAGCATTTATCAAAAAGCTGGAGTTTTGGGAACAAAACCTAATTAACAGCGATGCCAAGCATTTTCCTATTCTTTCAGAAAAAATATCTCAAAATCCATTAGAACCCTATGACAGCAAATATCATGTAGAAATAGTTTCTACCCTGAAGAATAACTTCAAAAATCGTTTTAAGGATTTCAACGACAATGGCTTTAGTAGCGCAGTTTGTTGTTTCACCCTTTATGGAAATTGATATCCAACAGTTTGCAACTTGTGTTATGCAGAACTTTGGCGAAGACATCGCTGCAACAGAAATGGAAGTAATTGATTTTCAAAATGATTTAGCCTTAAAATCGTTAGTCTCAAGTACCAAATGTATCTGGCCTATTGTAAGTAAAGACAAATATTCAGTTCTATGCCGTGTTGCCTTGAAAGTGAAAGCATTATTCAGTTCAACCTATTTGTGTGAATCTTCTTTTTCCAATATGAAGTTTATTAAGAACAAATATCGCAATCGACTTACAGATGAACATTTGGATAATTGTATTCGAATGGCTGTATCAAATTATACTGCAAACATTAAAAAAATTATCGATGAGTCTGAGTGTCAGCCTTCTCATTGAACGTGCTTTTTTATTTTTCAATGTTTATGTTCATGATAGTGCGTTACTTTTTTGTTGTTATTATTAACTATTTTAAATCTTACGTGACATGCCGTTGTGGCTGGATAAAAGTTTGTGTTTATTTTTCAAACAACTTCGTTTGGTAGGTAGGAATGTAGTTATTATTAGTACCTATGTATTATGTATTACCAGTTAAATAAATAGTAAAATAAATACATATAATGATAAATTAACTGTGGATTATTTCATTTACGTTGCGTTACGTGGCTTCCGTGTGGGTAGCTCGCTGTTTATTCCAAAATTAACAAGTAGCTCAACACATTGAAGAGGTTGGCGACCACTGCAATAGAAAGAGGAGTACGACAGGGCGACACCATATCACCAAAATTTGATAGTATTTTCAGAGAAATGGACTAACAAAGGCATCAACATAGATGGCGAACGAATTCATCACCTAAGGTTCGCCGATGACATCGTACTCATCAGTAGCGATCCTCATGAGCTACAAGACATGATTTTAGAGTTGAACCATCACTCCAAAACCGTTGGCCTTAAGATGAACAGTAACAAAACAAAGATAATGACCAACGTACAAACAAGCACAATTTTATTTCTGCACTAATTAAGGTAGCTGATGACATTATTCGAGTTTCTGATGAAGGTAATTTAACGGCATTAATTCTACTTGACTTTTCCAAGACCGTTTACACTAAAAATCATGATATTCTAATAAATATTTTACATTCTTTTGGATTTGAGGCTAAAGCCTTACTATTTTTAAAAAATATTTAAAAAACTGCCAATAGTGTGTAATTTTGCCAAATGAACGTCGACTTTATTGTTTTTAATACTATTATATGAGAATACACATATACATTGCGATTACCCTTGCCTGTTTGTTTACTTTACTTTGGTACAAAATTTAATAAGTTAAATTAGGGCAAATCACCACACAATTCTCAGGTTAATTTATTATTGTGCTTACTTTGCCTGTCAGTAATTTAAGGCTAGTTAAAATGAAATGTTGTATTAGTTAATGTTTAAATAAATGGTTAAATGCCCCTCTTTATATTTTATTGAATTGCAATATTTTATACTAGCTCACGGCAGAACACAAAAAACTATTTTCTCAGTTGGGATCAGAAATTGGCTATATTCATAAATTAGTAGTTCTAATGTGCGATTCTAGTTCATATGGTTCACAACTTCGTAAATTGACATTTAATACATAATGCGGTTTGAGCGTACAGCGTGAATTTGAACGTTTTAATAGTGAAAATAGGCGAGGAAGCGTCAAGTAAATAATTTCAATATTCCGCTTGGCAACAAAACCTCGACTTATTTGTTATAGGATGACGTAGGACCCACGCCAACAAGCAATTGTTTTGATGCTTGAAAAGTTTCGCAAAAGCGCAGATTCTGATGACACTGTCCAATTTGGGACGCCCACGGAGTATTTGGACTCTTAGAAGGTTTATTCTTGTATTTAAATAGCTTTCCTGAGCGCCAACACTTGAATTTACAGTTATATCCTACTTCGTAAAGATTGCAGCAACTTGGCTCGGAGATGGTCGTAGACGACGCTGCTGGAATGTCTCAGCCTGTAGACGCTTCCCTGGCCGCAAATGTTGATTGGGATGCTTTTGCAGACCCCGCTGACCGGTTGCAGTGCAGATGTCTGGCTTCCGTTGGTTAGATAGGCCGGAATTTCCAAGTGCTCGGCTCCCAATGTTTCCTCGGAGGCAATTTGGGAAAAAGTAAATTCATCGACGTATAAGTGGCTACACACACTCCCACAGGTTGCTGGACATTTATACAATAAAATAGACCACTGTTTATATAGGTAAAACACTTTTATTATTGTTAAAACATTAATTTTAAGGAGGCATTAATTTGCCCAAGTTTCAAATAATTTAATTCAATTTTCCTCTTATTAACAACAAAAAATCATCACGTTGCTATGTTATCGTTATCTTCTGATATTACTTAAAAATTAGTTTTGATAACAAATAACTATGAACGGAGCAAAGTTTGAATACATAAATCTTAAATTAACATTTTCTTAAATTTAAATATTGTCTTTTGCTTATAACTAGTATTGTCTCTTCTCGTTACACACACAAATGTTTTTTTTAAATCACTGCTCTGCTTTTTGCACTTTGTTTTTTATTACACTGGTAATTGGGTTCACCCTTTTTACACGTCACTTGCCTTTCTTCTCTTCCGTTGCCTAATTCTGGATTGCTATTTGCAATTTTCTAGATTATCTTTATCTTGCTTTCATCTACCTTTCGGATTGTTCGCCTTTTCACTGGTCTTTGCTTTTATTAATAACTGCGCTCATTTAGTGTGCACATAACAAACCTTTTGTGTCAATTAATTTCGTTTGGTCTGGCTTTACATATGCACAAACCTATCACTTTGATTGTATTATTTTACTGAAACCTCAAATTTAAACCCTCTAAGATATGTTTTGCTTTTGCGTGCCTTTATCCGACTAATTACTGCTTTTCGAATCCCATTACCAATACATTTAATGCTTTATTATTGTTTAAAATTGCAATTATATAAAATATCTTAACTCTGTGCTTTATTGACTTGGTTAAATATTTCGCACTGCAAATAGAGCCAAATTGTGGGCTTAAAACCATTTCAACATACGAGGGGAACTAGAAAAGTTATCTACCTAACTACGAAACGAATTACATACGGTTTTTAAAATAATTTTATTTTTCAATATAATCTCCCCCAACTTCAACGCACTTATGCCATTTGTCCTTCAAAGAGTTAATGCCCGTTGAAAAAACAGATTCTTCTTGGGTCTCAAAATAGTCCTTGACTGCCTCTTTCAAATGCTCGTCTGTTTCAAAACGACGCCCTCTGAGATTCTTTTTTAGGTTTCTGAATAGATAGAAGTCGGACGGTGCCAGATCCGGACTATAAGGTGGATGGTTTAGCTCAATAAAGCGGCATTCCTGCAGAATTGGTTTGATTTTGGCGGCCTTATGCACGGTCGCGTTGTCATGAAGAATGAGCGATTCATCTTGTGATAAATTTGGACGTTCTTTGACAACAGCTGTACGCAGCTTTTTGAGGGTGTTACCATAAACCTCTGCAGTGATTGTAGAGCCTTTAGGCATATATTCAATCAAAAGAATACCTTGCATGTCCCAAGAGATGGTTGTCATGAGTTTTCCAGCTGAAGATTGCGTGGGGCCTTCTTTGGGGGAGGAGACCCCTTATGCACCCATTGCATAGACTCTAAGTTCGTCTCAGGGTCCCAGTGATGTACCCAAGTCTCATCACCAGTCACTATCCGCATTAAGAAGTCGGGGTCCTCTTCCAAAGATTCCAAAGTGTTTCTACAAATTTGCTGTCTACGCAGCTTTTGCTCAGGAGACAATAATCTGGGAACCCACCTTGCTGAAACTTTACTCATTGCCCAGTTTGTCGTGCAATATTGTCAAAATGCTAGGTTCGAATATTTCCAATGCTGTAGCAATGGTGAAGACTTTTATACGGCGATCCTCAAGAACCACGGCTTTCACTTTCTTGCACATTTCAACATTTGTCGTTTCTGCAGGTCTTCCACTTCTGGGATCATCTTCTATAGATTCCCGTCCCCACCGAAATTGTTTTGACCAAAATTTAATTGTGAAATATGACGGAGCATCGTCTCCATACACCGCAATCATTCGTTCGCGAATCTTTTTCGGATTGTTGCCTTCCTTTGTAAGGATTTTTATTACACTTCGATGCTCTAATTTCAAAAGACTCATTTTTAGACACAAAACACTTCACGAAATATAAAATTACTGGCAGATATGAATAAAAATTTTCATGCAACAATGAAAGACTTGTCACTGTTTGACATTACAAGCTGAAGCTTATTAATTGTTTCTATCATGGCTAGGTAGATAATTTTTCTAGTTCCCCTCGTATATACAGTGTGTCCAAGATCAGGAGGGCCAGCATGGGGTTCTCGGTAGTTGTAAAAAATACAAATTTGGTTAAATGGGAACAAAACTGCGCAATTAAAAGACTAACCAAACGACGCCTAAAAATCCTTAATATGATTTTTCGTTTTTGAATTATCTCAAAAAACCGAATTTTTGGATTTTTTATTTTATTTTTTTCGGACGTTAATATTAAAGTTAGAGCTAAACTGATTAAACTTCTTTATAGCAACTTCTAGTGGACTTAATGATTACGTTATAAAATTTTTTATCCGACGTTTCGTCTTGTGAAGAAATACCCACGAGCGTTAAGGTCATTAGACTAGAACACTGAGTGCAGGGTACAGCAATTCTATTTCTCGCGTGAGAAAATTCTAAGATAAAGATACCAGATGCATTTTTGTGGAATAAGGAGATCAATAGTTTTGGGGATTTTCTTTGCTATAATGGCACTGCGGTAAAGTTAAAAGGTGTTAGGTTACTTCACTTATTATCAATTAACAGTAGTATTTGTATAAATTACGTTAAAATATTTTTAGTTTGTGTTTATTTATCCCCAATTTCAGAAAATTATTCGCCAAGGTTAGATATAATAAAAATCACTAATGGCGGTACCTCAAACTTAATGTGTAGATCTAGTGACCTTAACGAGCATAAATTTCAACGTTTTCGAGAAATTCAATGCAACATCAGTTTTACAAATTTTACTGACTACGTTAAAAATATTTATAAACTTTCGGTTTTGTTCAAAATTGACAATTTTAATAATAACAATCCCATCTGCTTTGCAAGTTTGGTTTTCTACTCTATGTTGTTTGTCAGTTTCCTGTGAATTTTTAAGAAACAATTAATTTTGCGCACACGCCTCTACTATAAAGTTGTTTCTGCGCTAGTGGCATATTTAAGTGGATAATTATACTGCACGAACAGTTAAAACAAGGGTCCACTGTCTCGTTTGTTTAGAAATTAGATTATCTTTGAACCATTTCTTCCGCTAATCCATTGTTATGTCTTACACATTTGCATCCAAAATTTTATCTGTCGTATCGAGTGTGGGACATAACTTTCGGTAGTGAAGAAATACTAATTTATTATACAAGACGATAAAGTTAAATTTTATCTACGAGTGAATCGTTTAACGTCGAGACGAAGTCGAGACGTTAATGATTCAAGAGTGGATAGAAATAACTTTATCGTCGTGTATAATACAATATTTTTTTCTATAGCAAGAACTTTAACAATTTCAAAGGAAAGTAATGACAGTCAATCACATTTCAAAATGTCAGTAGCTAGATTGGGTTGCTACGATAATGCGCAGTTGTCATATTTAATTTAAACAAAAGTTAGAAAATTAAATTACTTTATCTATCCTTGATGTTAAAGTGCTACTTTATCTACCCTTGCTGTTAAAGTAAAACTTGACCTTTTGTTTTGAGTTGATAAAAGTACACTTTAACATGTGCTATAGAAAAAAATACATATATTACACAGGAATTAAGAGATTTACTCTACTTTCTAGGCTCATGCTTCATTCTCGATAGAGTACTGTAATACGCTATTTTCTAATTTTAATGCAGAAGGGGCTTTGCAATACTATTTTAATAATAATAATAACACTACGCTTAAACCGTTTAAAAAAGCACAAGGAATTTCTAAAAGTTAGTAATACTTTTCATTAAGTTACGATAGCATGTCATTATAATTTGTCAAACAGATCTTAAAGCATTCCTAAAATGTATTCAATGCATGCTCGTATACGTTTAAATGAATGAGTGCCAGCACGCAGTATTTAAGTTAGTGAACAATTTGACACATTTGATTAACATAACGATTTTTCATGTAACATCTTCGGAATAAATTAAACTATAAATAACACTACATCTGCAAACGGAAGAAACATGACATCTAATTGCCCAATCTCTCACACATTTTAATGATGTAAATTCCAAACCATGATTAAGCTGTTAACATGCTTTGACATAACTTTAAATTGAATATCCTTTTATGTACAGGTAGAAGCCAGACTAATTATAAATATTTCTATTGATGTGGTTGTATACTGTATACTCTTATGGTTTCTATAAATGGCATACTGTAAATAGATGTGCAAAACACCTACGCAAAACTCGACGTGTGAATTTAACTGAAGCGATTTGATTTCCCTACAGGGATTTTTTATTATTATTTTGCTGTAACTCTGGTGATATAGTAAATCTAATAAGAGGAAACTAATTAAAAAGAATTTCACCTACAACGCAAGGAGGTTAACTTCCAAATAAAATTTATTGCCGATGCTCTCTTCTGCATTCCTGCAATTGCAGTCAGTTTAATACGAGTAGTGCTAGCTAATTTACTGTGAAACATACTTCGAAGACCTTCTACTGGCATGCCACTCCCATTTAGCAATTAGAGAGCAACAAATTAAAATTCCCCATTCCTTGAAATTTTATAAAAAATTATTTTATATTATTTTTTCATAAGGTTTCTTGTTTGTTATACTTAACATGAATATATTTTCCCAAGAAGACACGAACAACTGGAAATAATTGACGTAATACTTATATAAGCTATGGATACTCTTCGAATACTACACTAATAATTAATCAAAATTTTAAAAAGCGTAAGTTTTGTTACTGGAGCTGTTAAGAAACGCGTAATTAAAGCGAGTGCACACGATTCCAGTTAAAATTCAATTTCTCATGCAGCAAGTGAGTGCAGATTCGGTTGCAACTAGGTCATACAGCACCTATCGTTTTTTCACGTAGCGCAATTCAAAAAGATAAAGATGAGCAAATGTGGTATTAAGATCAATAGACTACCTTGAAACCAGTCCTTGTGAAATGTTCCCGAAATTTAATTAATGAGCTGCATCAGCCTTTATCGTCTCGGTGCAAGTCTCACTATATAAGTACCTACAAATCCCTAATCGGCACAGTCAATCTTCCATCCACAAAAGCAACATGCAAGTGGTGAGATGCACTAAAAGTAGTGTGCTTGTGCGACGATTTTAACAAAATTTGTTGTAGTTCCTACTAGCCTCCTTGGTAGCCGTCGCCGCGGCGGCTCGTCTGGACAACACATATTTACCACCTTTAGGTGCCAAAGGCTCCGGTGGCAGTGGTAGTTTCTTGTCGACACCCTTCGGCAGAGGCGGAGGCGGAGGAGGTCCTGGAGGTGCAGGTGGCGCTCCAGGTGGTGGACACGGTCGCTCTGGAGAAGCTAACGCTAAAATTCTACGATTTGATAACAATAACGATGGCCTTGGCAATTATCAATACCAGTAGGTTTCAGTAATCAAAACTTTGCCGAAAACTAACATACTTTCTATCCTAAAGATACGAGACTGAGAACCGCATTCAAGCCCAAGAAGCTGGAGAACTGAAAAATGTCGGTTCTGATAACGAGGCCCTTTCCGCCCATGGATCGTATTCATACACAGGACCTGATGGACAAACATACACCGTTAACTATATCGCCGATGAGAATGGTTTCCAACCAAGTGGAGCCCATCTACCTACTCCTCCTCCAATCCCCGAGGCTATTCTTAAATCCATTCAGCAGAATGCTGCCGAAGAAGGAGCTGGTGGTGGTGGTAGCTCTGGAGGTTTTGGAGCTGCTGGAGGTTTTGGTGGCCAAAGCTTCAGTTCACAATCCGGTTATAGATATTAGGCATGTGATAGTCAATTTTCATCTGAACAACACCTAGGGACATGATTTCATTCTATATCTAAGCATATAGTTATTGTAACTGTATTTATTAATTAGCAAATAAAATATTATCATCATAGTATGCCGTTCTGTTTAAATGTGAGAAATCACAAAATTATTTGCTAGAAGAACCCTGTTCTTGCCGATTTAGATTACAACCAAAAGCACAAATAAAACGAACTTTTGGAGTTTTGCCCAAGAGGCATCGCAAAAAATTAAGATCTTATACCATGCAAAATCGTTTAAAAGAAGAAGAAAGTATTGCAGTCGCGAAAAAATCACCATCCGAGATTTCTTCAAGATTTAACTTTGCAGGGTACCTGGATGACAAAAACAGGTTTTCTCAATTTTCTCTGTCTATCTGTTTGTTTGTCTGTCCGTCTGTCTATATGTGTGTCTGTCAGTCTGTCTGTCTGCTGGCGGTATAACTCAAAAACTATTTATTGGAGGAAGACGATATTATGCATGCAGATTATATGTCTACCTGGCATGAAACCAAGAAAATTTCGAAGAAATATATACAGGATTGCACCTTAAAAAATAAAATTTTAATTTATTTTTAGTTTAACTGAGAAATAGATAAAAGTAATAACTTTGTGTCTTTATAGCGCAGCAGAAACTCGTACAATTTGAGCACGGTCATGGCTCAGTTGTTTAAGCGGCGGACTAGAAACTGGGCCCGAAATATTAGCCTGAGAGCGCGGAGTTCCAATCCAAACGGACTATATATTTTTTTTTAAATTGATGTAAATCAAGCTAGGAAAGTTCCATGTAAACCCCTTTACAGATTTGTTATTTGTAAATTGATGTTATTTGCATAACCAAGTGCTTCTTTTCATTATTTCAGTATTATTAGGAACGTTAAGGTATTTTCAACCCTAATTCATATTCTTATTTGGGTATTTCGCCACTATGAAAATTAAAAATATTAAATAACGAACGTTTCGAGGGACAACCTGCCCTCGTGATCAACGATTAACAATTAAAAAGAACAAGAAACTTAGCTTTTTCACTGGAAGGAAAAACGACCAACCTCCGATGAATTGATTGACACTGACGTTTAGTGAATATCTATACCTACTTAATCTGATCTTTAAGAACCGGCAGCCAACTATTGTCTAAAAATATTGAGAAATACGACACGAATTTTTCTTCGTTAAGTAAAATATATGCCGTCTCCTTAATTTTACGTCTAGTTGACATCGATTCTTTAGACAAGATCTTTGTGTTGTGCTATCGTATTTTGTGATTTTTATCCCAAGCATGTTCTGCCAGGTTAGACTTATTTAATTGATAGGTTTTCATCATATTTTTATGTTTTTTAACTCTAACTTCTGAATGTCTGGATGTTTCACCGAAATAATATTTCCCGTATTTACAGGGAATACTATATATACAATTCTTTGAATGTTGTTCTTCGTTGAACGGTTTGGTTTTTGTAAGAACTGACCATAAGGTATTCATCGTTTTGAATACTGTCCTAACATTGAATCTATTTCCAATTCATTGATACCATTATGGCACTTTTAAAACGACATACTTTCAACTAAACAATGAATTTTACCAACAAGGTTTCGGGATGGCAATGGGTTCTCCTTTATCTCTCATTGTTAGTAACATTTTTGTGGAAGACTTTGAACAACATGTCTTCACATACACCAACAAACCAATAGTTTGGTGGAGATATGTCGATGATATTTTTGCAATTTGGCCTCATGATATGAATGAGGTAGACAAATTTCTTAAACTGTTAATATGTTCAAGAAGTTTGTCCATCAAATTCACGTTAGAAACAGATCAAAACAATAAGTTACCTTTACTTGATACGCTAATCACACGAACAATAAATACTTTTGAAACTCAGTATACCGTAAGAAAAGCAATACTAATAAGTACTTACATTTTAATTCCAACCATCACAAAAACATAAAGACAGATGTTGTAAAAAGTCTCTACGACAGAGCCAAAGTTGTTTCCTCTAGTGATAAAATTTTCAAAAAAGAGAAAGAATTTATAATTAATGTTTTACAAGATAATGGCTATCCAGAAACTATTGTTCGGAACATTTTCAATACAAGAAACAATGCCACACACATACAAAGAAGTGACACTCAAAAATATAATACTCTAACTATACCTTATATTCCAGGCATATCTGACAAAATTAGACGAATTACAAATAGATTCAATGTTAGAACGTTATCCAAAACGATGAATACCTTACAGTCAGTTCTTACAAAAACCAAACCGTTCAACATTCAAAGAATTGTATATACCTGGTGACAATGAAACTACTACCCACGCCACGGCGGCATTTCAAAACGGTTGAGATAGAAATATGCAATTCAGTATGTCGATAGGGTTGAAAATTGTGGACAATTGTAACATAAAAACAATTGCATGTCGTTTCCGGTTTCACCGGAAGTGATCTTGACTTTGTTATTTTAAATGGGACATCCTATATATTTTCTCTATTTATGACTGTCTAAACAATTCTAAATAATTTTTGTATAACATACCCCATGTCTAAAATTAATAGTTTTTGAAATAAATCCGCTTAAAAATATGCCGTAATTCCTATTTGTTTGTATTTTACGGAAAAACGGAGTAGGCCAGGACAGAGGTTGCTATGGTTTTTAAAAACAATTGCATTTTTACAAGTATTTTCAACCCTCTCGACATACCGAATTGCATATTTCTATCTCAAGCCGTTTCGAAATGCCGCGGTGGGTAGTACTTTCATTGTCACCCGGTATAGTATTCCCTGTGAATGCGGGAAATATTATATCGGTGAAACATCCAGACCTTTAACAGTTAGAGTTAAAGAACATAAAAATATGATGAAAACCAATCACTTCAATACGTCTAAGCTGGCAAGATTCACTTCCGTACAGGAGGACACTTTTCACATTTGTATTAAAAATGCGCATTTTAGTTTTTAAGGTTATTTCGTTTGATTTCCATATTCTCCACAGTTGGTTGAATGCTGTCTGTTCATTGCCTATTCTTCTTTCAATGTCGTTTTTACTTCCTCCACTGTCCTCAAACACACTTCCGAGGTACTCGAATGCATTTACATTTTCCAGTGGTTTCTCTTCCAGTTTAATTTTGGTAGCGTCACAGGAATTTATACGTAGCGTTGTTGATGAGTAGCCCTGTCTGTTCTGCTATATTTTTCAGGATATTAATCTTGTCTTGCATGTGTTGTAATTTTTTCGTTATAAGACATATATCATATATTGATAGTTTCATGATACGATCTACTACAAGGAGAAATAGTATGGGTGATAATGTACAGCCTTGCATTACGCCACTTTCTATGTTTATTTTTTCTTTTTGTTTCCCATTGTGTACTACTCTTGCCGTATAATCGTCGTATAGTAGCTTTATTATTTTGTAATTTTGGTGTTTTTATAATTAACCTTTCAGTCTAATCTTTGGAAATTATCTCCCCACTCCATATCATGTTGAGAAGTTTGTGTAGAATTTCAGTGTTTCATTTCATTTCTGTCTTGATCAGTTCATTGGGAATGCCATCCATCCCGGCTGCTTTGCAGTTTTTAAGTTTCTTAATTAAGGTTTTTATTTCTTCACTTGTTATTTTTTCTGTATTCACGTTTAACTTCTAGTACACTTTTTGTTCATTCAGATCTCCTTTAGTTATATCTTGACCTTTGTATATGTTGTAAAAGTATTCCTTCCATCTATTAAGTATTGATATTTCAGATTTCAGTAATTTTTCGTCTGCGTCACGTATGTGCGACTCCGCTGTCGTTTTTCTCGCTATTAGTTGTCTTGTTGTGTCGTATAGCGTTTTCATGTCATTTTGTGATGCAGCTTTTTCTGCTTTTTTTAAAGTTTCTTCCCGTTGTATTCTTCTATCTTTCCTTGTCCTTTTCTTAATTTGTTTATTTTTATTCCAATATAATTTTTGTTGTTCTGCCTTTTCTTCCATTCTTGTTTCTGTTAATAGACTTTGTCTAATATTCTTTATTTATTCGATCATGTCCCATGTTTGTTGTGACATCCAGTCGTTGATTGTTTTTACTTTAACTCCGATTACTATAAGATTTATCGAAAAGATAGGCCTGGGGCCAGAGGGGGTGGAGTCTGCGTGTACTTAAGGGACAAAGTAAATCATTTCACAATAACCGAAAATATCAACAAAGTTTTAACAGAGCAAAATACGGAAGCAATTTGGTTAGATTTAAAAATAGCAAACCTGGAACTGCTATTATCATGTATTTATCGAGCGCCAAATTCATCAAGAGATTACGATGATAACATAATCCAGTCAATTATTTCAGCCAATAACCAGAATAAAAACGTTCTTATTTTCGGCGATTTGAATTGTCCCAGCATTGATTGGGAAAACCCATCTCCACGTGATGGTAATAACTCAGCAGCCGTTTTTATGGACATGGACCTGAATTCCAATCTGCACCAACTGATTAAGAGTCCAACACGATTCCGACTACCTGATAAACCATCGCTTTTGGAATTAATATTAACTTCGGATGAGAATTTTCTTACTGTCGTTAGGTTTGATCCCCCGATTGGATCTACCGACCATGTTACTATCGTTGCCACAGCCCAGCTATCGCTTACGTCGCATGTCGGTATTAAAAAGAAGAAAAAAATTAGAAATTTTTGGACAGCCAGCTATCCAGATATAAATAATTATTTCACTAATTTTAAGTTTAACTACTCAGATGGTAAAAACGTCGATCACATGTGTGATACTTTGGCCGGTGCAATAGATAAAGTCATTGAAAAGTTTGTGCCTATGCGAAAAAAGAGAATAATGCTCTACTAATCTTGGTTAACTAAGCATATTCGAAAAGAAATAAAGAAAAAACACTTATCTTGGGATAGATTTAAGGCTTCACAAGTACACTATGGGGCATATTGAGCGAGGAGAAATTTAGTTACAACTTTAATTCGATCCGCACGTTCTAACCATGAAAACAATATAGTAGATGGAGGAAGCAAACATTTTTATAAATACATTCGAACTCTAAAGCGCGCTGGTGAAACAAATATTATAACGGATCCTATTACAGTAGCAAATATATTTGCCGAGTAATTCTCAAGCGCATCCGTTAACGAACCAGCAAGAGATATGTCATCGTTAGATAACGCTCCTCGTTGCATCAGCAGTATCACAGGAATCGACTTTTCTCCCGAAGACATTCAGAAAGAACTGCTTCTATTGAACTAGCATTATAGTCCAGGTCAGGATAGTCTCCACCCACACCTACTGAAAAACTGTGCCTATACACTATGTGAACCTACTGCGACACTTATGTCTCAGTCCTTTATCACCGGCAGATTACCTACTGCATGTAAATCCGCCATAGCCACACCTATACATAAAAAGGAAGATAAACTGATTGCTAGTAACTATAGGCCTGTGAGCTTAACTTCCGTTTTAGTAAAATGCATGGAGAAGATAGTTTGTAAGAAAATAACACAGTTTTTTCTTGATAATGGAGTAATCCCAGATAGTCAACATGGATTCGTCCCTGGAAGGACTACAGAATCTAACCTATTACTAAATCCATCTACTTGGACTAAGGCAGTAGACGAAGGTAACCCCATCGACATTATATATTTGGACTTTGAAAAGGCCTTTGATAGGGTTCCCATCGAGAGGTTGATATACCTATAAACTGGAACACTACGGCATCAGAGGAAATCTTCTAAATTGGATTACCGACTTCTTAAATAATCGTACATTTCGCGTCCGAGTCGATGGTGTTTTATCAGATCAATTTCCGGTAAGAAGCGGAGTGCCGCAAGGCTCGGTTTGGGGTCCGATCTTGTTCATAGCATACATTAGTGACCTCGCTACAATAATTCACTCGTCGCCAACGTTTTTTCGCAGACGATACAAAAATTTTCAACAATTGTCTAACTCACGGTGCTACTATTGCTACGGATCTGGAGCGAATCAGATATGGTCTTCCACTTGGCTTCTAATCTTGAACGAGAGTAAATGCACAGTTTTACATCTAGGTAAAATTGTCGGAAATACCCCGTCACCTTAAAAAAAATGGCCGCTGCGATTTTCTCTTGCCATTAGTTTAGGGTCATTAGACAAGTGTAAAACCAAAAAGGCGTCACCCCATCCCTTGCCAAACAGCCGCCATCTTGATAACAATTGAATTTGTTTTTCCTCGCGATCCATTGATCGCACAGAAAACGTTATTGAACAAAAAATGTTGGATATAAATCCTACACATTTTTTATCCTTGCCGCGATACCGAGAGTTGGTATTTTCAAACGATAGAGGGCAACAAAGTTACCAAAAATCTGTTTCCGCCATTCTAGCTCTGTGGGGTGGTTTTTTCCGAAAATTGCGAAAGTGAAAGTTGTAGTGCTTGAAAATATATGCACGAATCTCTTTTAATAATGGGATTGATTTAAATAATCTCTTTGCGAGATAAAATCCTCACGTCACTCAAGTAGTTTCAATGTGAATAAATTTTCACAACTACAGAAATTCTACACATTTTTGGTCATTGCCGCGATACCGAGAAATTGGTATAGGTAAAAGAAATGAAAATGATGGAAAGGAGTATATGAGCCCAGAATGATATCATTTGGCTCAGATCCGTAAAGCTCTTAAATTTGCTGGTGTAATATTTATTATATAATATGATAATTGCAATTGTTTGTAAAATTTGCCACAGGAATGACCAAAATTCAACAAAGTGACAATTGCTTACCACGTGTCATTTCTGCAAAAATAATACAGACACCCGACTGTCTATATGTTATTAAATAACAAACAGCTTGTTTCACTTCGACTAAAACATGCTACGGTGAACGAAATTATATTTTTGATCGTTTGGGCCAAATGAAAATAAATCGGTAATTTATTTTACTCTCAATTTTGACAGTTTAAAGTGACATTATTAACTCCATAACCTTCACTAAAACAGTGAAATAAAAGTGTTTTAATTCACTAGAGAATTAAAAAAGTTTAATTCACTAGAGAATTAAAAAATGTTTCAATGAAGAACAACACTATTTACAGTTCAATTATTCTTTCTCTTTGTAGTATGTAATATATAATTACCAAAATTTAGATCAAATCGACGATGAATGGGCAAATTTTATATCTTGGTTTGAATATTTTTTAAATTTTTATACAAAATTTCGTCAAAAATTGAATAAAAACATATATACGCCACGTGAATTAAAAATTTATAAACTCAAAGATATGATCTCACTCTCACTACGTGCTCGTGCGCTCAACATCTTTTCGGTGAATAAAACTAATATGTTAATTCACTTGGAGTATAATATTATCAAAGTTAGTGTTTCCCGACTACTTTTTGTATTTTGTTATTGTTAAAGCTGTTATAATACTGCTAAAAACCGTCTACAATTACGATGTAGAAATATTTACCAAGAAGATTTTCTTTTGTGGGTACAACAATAAAGATACCGGAAAAATCTTAACTGTGCCAAATGATTTGATTCTGGGCTCGTATATTGAAAGTAATTTCTTTTTGCATAAACCCTAAGATATATTGTAGTCTACTCAGACACGTTTTCTTTTTTTGGAGCTGTTTCTTCGTCTTGGTTCGGAGCCTCGAACACAACCGAGTTATTATCGACCATGATAGAAATGTTGCTAAAACTTTAATTGTAAAAAGAGCTCACAACTTGTTATAAACGCAAGTGTGAAAAAATTCTTAGAAAAAAATCCGTGAATCCGATTGCGAGTGCTGTTTCGTGATTGTATTCTGATTAAAAATCGATAATAGTACGAGCGAAAATGGTTTTCTTTATGTTAACCAAATGGCAGATATGGCATCTCGTTAGTTATAATTAGTGCGAGATATAAATAATTGACATCTCTCCACTTCTCCGCGCTGCGCGGACTTTGAAGGCTGTCACTCAGAAACTATTTAAATCAATCACATTATTGAAAAGAGATTCGTGTATATTTTTTCAAGGCACTACAACTTTTACATTCGCAATTTTCGGAAAAAAATCACCCCCACAGCGCTAGAAACAGATTTTTGGTAACTTTGTCGCCCTCTACCGTTTTAAATACCAACTTCTCGGTATCACGGCAAGGATCAAAAATATGGTAGAATTTTATTTCCAATATTTTTTGTCTCAATAACTTTTTCTGTGCGACCAATGGATCGCGAGAAAAAAACAACTTCAATTGTTATCAAGATGGCGGCTGTTTAGCAAGGGGTGGGTGACGCCTTTTTGGTTTTACACTTTTCTAATGACCCTAAACCACTGGCAAGAGGAATCGCCGCGGCCAATTTTTTTAAGGTAAACACGACAATTTTACTGTATTAAATATCTACTAAACGGAACTGTGTTACATTCAGTGGATAGACAAGTCGACCTCGGTGTAATTATATCCTCCGACTTAAAGTGGTTCCAACATATTGGAATGCTTGTTAAAAAGGCAATTCTCTCATTTATCTGACAAAGTGCGTGTTTAAAGATTTGAGTCCATCACTGCTTCGAAAAATATATATTTCCATTGTTAGAGTATACCTCATCGGTGTGGTGTCCATACTTTAATAAAAAGACATTGACATTCCTAGAACAAGTGCAAAGACGTTTCACTAACTATCAGCTGCTTGCGTCATCTAAATTACGAGAACCGTCTCCTCAGACGGGCCATGGGTACAAACTAGTGCATGAGAGATACCGTAAGGACCTGCGCAAATACTTTTTATGCAACTCGAGTGACCGAACATTTGTGTATTTGGTTCTATCATGTGTTAAGTTAATAGGTATTAGGTATATAATTGGTTATTATTCCATCAATAATTTTCATTTTGATTAATTTGTTTCTAATTTTCGGAAATTGCAAACATATTATTATTTGTTGTATTTAAGTATTATTTTATTGAGACTTTGTATAATTGGGTCTATCATGTGTTAAGTTAATAGGTATTAGGTATATAACTTGGTTATTATTCTATCTAGTTAATTTGTTTTTTAAATTTCTGAAACTGCACTGCATTATTATAATGTATTGCTTTAATTTGATAGGGGTTTTATCGGCTATGCCGTCTACCCTAATGTAAAATAATAATAATAATAATAATAATAATAATAATAATTACTTCCTCCGCTGTTTCCTTCAAGGCGTTTTTGTATTTGTTCCATAATTCTTCTATAGATATTTCTTTTATTTCTCCCATATTATTATATTGGCTTCTAGTTTTTATTCTGTAGTTTGGATTCTGCATCTCCTTGTCCCTCTTTAGCACTGTATGTTGTATTTCATCCTGCCATGTATTTGTTTGAGTTGTACCTTTCATCTTATTTTAAATTTGGCCCGAACTAGCATGTGGTCAGAGCCAGCGTCTGCTCCTCGTATTGCTTTTACGTCTAGTACACCAGTTTTTGCAGATGGGTACAACTATTTATTTCATTTTCTCTTCAATCATAAGAATGTTTTTGTCGCCAATAACATGTGGATCCAAACCCTCTAATTTAAGACACCACATACCTGATAAGTTAAGATTCATTTTATTTAACCATTTATGTATGCACAAAAACGTTTATGGTATGTCCATTAAACCAAAACATATTAAAATTAGAGATAACACATTAAATCAGAATAACAAGGTAAAAGCAGAGTAACACATAAAATCAGAATTTATAGGTACGAGGGGTCGTTTTTATATTCCCGGACTCGGCTGTTTTGAATTTTGATGCAATTTTTCGATTATGTTGTTTTTTTAATCACATATGCCTTGGTAACTTGTGTAGCAATTTACAAAACAATTGCAACATTAGTAATTTTATTATCTGTCAGTTTGTGTCATCGCGCGTTGTATGTGTATCGAAACTGAATAAAAATCGACACTACGGGCTGTTATAAAATTCCTAACAAAACACGAAAACCTCCAAAGATTATTCTTGAAGAGATGTTGGCTGTATTACGGGGATGATTGCCCTTCCAAGTCACCGTTTGCGAGTGGTCAAAATTGTTTAGACATGGTCGAGAATCGCTGGATGATGATCCCCGTCCAGGGCGCCCTGTGGACGTGATCACTTCAGATGTTATTGAAAAAGCCAAGGGCCGGTTGCAGAAAGCAACGTTAAGTCTGGTGTTAGCTAACGCGACGTCAAGAGTGAACAAAAACGAGATCAAATCTCAAAATGCTTATGGTAAGTAATACATTAGTAAACAAAATTTGATGTGATTTTGTTCACTTTGACGCGATGTTAGCTAACACCAGACTTAACATTGCTTTCTGCAACCGGCCCCAAGTGTTTGGTACTTGAAGATGCAAGACTAAAGAAGCGACAATTGAGCAGCTTCACTAGGAGTGTTTCAGAAACCGCAGTTTTCAGAATTTTACACGATTACCTTGGGATGACAAAGGTTAGTCCCCCCTTTTCAGAAAAAAAAATACTCAGCGCCCCCTGGAAGTCTACATTCTTTAAGCGAACAAACAGAAAGATTTTGTAGTGGTAGCTTCTTGAGACTGCTAATTATTTATACGAGTATTTCTAGGTAGTAGAAAATTATGTTGAAAGAATAATTTAATTAGCAATTAAAAAGTACAAGGAAGGATTTATACATTAAAAGTACAACATAAATATTTGAGAATTGTTTAATGGATGATACCTTAGATACAGTTACTGTTAAATTGCGAATAATTTATTAAAAAGGTTCCAGCATATAAGTTGATTTAGTAGGGATAGTTGTTTGGTAACATCAGAGCTTAGATTTTAATTTGTAGGTATTAACTGACAATCGGAATAACTAAAGTGAAAGCCAAACTCAAATGATTATCTGAAAAAGTCAATTATGAAATGTTATAATAAAATATATCATATAGAAATTTTGTATAGATTATTATTGCTAGAGAAAATGATATTTTTAAAATAAACAAATCTTGCTGAATTTGTAGCCTGTATTTTGAGTAAAAGCAAATTTGAATAATAAAAGCCCACTTTCTGGATGGTGTATTAAAGGGTGCGATAAAGTAAAATTAAAGAAACGGAGAATAAACAGACTGAATAAATAAAGTAATAAATGGTATGAAGAAGAATAAAAACATTTAATAATGGTAAATAGTCTTCACGGAATAAATAAATCTGTAACTTGCATTTTGTGTGTTTATTTGGAAAATAATGTTACACTATGTTACACAACAGACGAAATATGTACGAATAGTTTCTCTAAATCTTCTTATCTTCTCTTCCTTCTTTAAGATTTCACCGCCTCCTTATTTTATTCACCGCCCCCCAAATGCACCCGAGGCTACTATCGCCCCCCTGGATCGTTCCAGCGCCCCCCAGGGGGCGATATCGCCCACTTTGGGAATCACTGGGTTAGTGCAAGATGGGTTCCACGAATGCTTTCGCCATTCCAAATGTGTGTCCGGGTAGAAACCTGTGAACAATTCTTGGCGCGCTGTGGAGATGAACCAGATTTAATTATCAATCGACTTTGTCACTGGATATGAAACCTGGGTTCATCATTATGACCCTGAATCGAAACAAGAATCGATGCAGTGGTATGTTAAGGGCTCCAGCACTCCCAAGAAGTTTAAAGTCACCCCTTCTGCAGGAAAAATCATGGCAACCATTTTTTGGGACTCCCAGGGAATTTTGTTAATTGATTATATGAAGAAGGGTAGTACGGTAACGGGAGAGCATTAAGCAAACCTGATGCATAGCCTTAGAGATGCTATTAAAGTGAAGAGACGCGGAAAACTGACGCAAGGTGTCTTGCTGCTCCACGACAATGCATCAGTGCACAAGTCCAGACTTTCAAAAGCTGCTGTAGCTGATTGTGGCTTCGAAGAAATTGAACATCCGCCTTATAGTCCAGATTTGGCACCCAGTGACTATTTTTTGTTCCCGAATCTCAAAAAACACTAAGGGGGACAAAGTTTAGGGACAATGACGAACTTATAGCAGCTATTGAAGGCCATTTTGCGGAAAAACCAAATGAATATTTTTATACTGGATTAAATATGTTATTGAAACGGTGTTATACCTATATTCAAAAGCAGGGGAACTATATTGAAAAATAAAATTTTGTTGTTGCTCTAGTCTTTTGTTTTCATGCCTTGTCCGGGAATATAAAAACGACCACTCGTAAATACATTTAACTTATCACGATAATGTTATCACAATACAGTTGACGCATTTCTAAAAGATTAGTATTGAATACAGCTTCATTAAATAGCAGTACAAAGCATATTAATAAATTCGTAGACTGAGTAGAAACATTGTTGCAGGAGAAACGCTTTTATTCTTTTTCTAAAGTTTTGAATATTTAAATGTTGAACATTCCTTAGAAGTTTACTATAAAACTTCAGGTCTATAGAATTTTGTAATGACTTACTTAATCTATATCAAGGTACAATAAGATGATTTGCTCCGCGTGTATCATAGTTTTGCACATCGAATTCAAAAGATGGTGAGCGGATGGCCCAGCGAGCTAATGCTCCCCTCTCGGGCGGCCGGACCGGGTTCGAATCCCGGCGGACTTTAGACGGATTTTAACAATCGTACGCTCCCCGGCTACCACGCTAACACCTGTGGTAGTCGTTAACCCCTAACAAGGGATCTCTTCCTCAATTTCGACGGGCAAAGCTAGCCACTTACGAGTTAAAAGGGCTTACAGAACCACAATTGTGTGGCATAAACAGGCCACTGGCGTAATATAAGAAGAAGAAGAAGTATTCAAAAGATAATGCTGTTTATGATTGTGTACATAAGTTAAGGAGTAAAAAATGTAAATACACGGCAGCGTCATAATTATATGTTTAACAAATAAAGGTTTACAGGAATCGCGGAAGTTCACATGTGTAATTAATCTTAGCGCTTTCTTTAGCAATCTAAAAATGCTAATCGAATCAACAGCGCGCACCCATAACAATATACCATATGTAATATGAGAATAAAACAATGCAAACATAGCAGTTTTCATCTTATTAAAGTCTAATACACTGAGCAAACATCTTAAAACAAATTTTAAAAAATTGTAGACAATTTTTTTTCTAGGCAAGAAATGTGCTTCGACCAACTCATCTGGCTATCCAATGTCAATCCCAATAAATTAACTGAACTGTCTTTCTGATCAAAACAATTATTTCTTAGGGAGAATATCATTCGTTGTGTTTTATTGATATGTTAGCACTTGCTTCCAAGTTTTTCATTGTGTGAACTAGAACCTTGCTTTCTTTATTTAAATATAGCAAAGTTACATCGCTTGAAAATAATATACTTTGATGTGGCAACACGTAGTAGTAGAAATCATTTACATAAATGAGAAAGAGGAATGGCCCCAAAACAGAGCCTTGTGGTACTCCGTGGTAAACATTTTTATTGCAAAAATTGTATCATTTACGTCAACGCATTGCTGGCTGTCTCTTAGGAAGAATGTGAAGTGTGCAGTGGTAACCCACGACTCCCGTAGTGTTTCAGTTTCATTATCAATAGATGATGCAAAACACAATCAATGGCTTTGGTAAGGTGACACAGAGTAACAGCTGTATGCTTGCCCTTTTCTTAGCCTTTAACTATGTCATCCGCTAAATTTTTTACTGCTAACTCTGTCGAAACTCCCCCACGAAAGCCGAATTGACCAACATTTAATAAGAAATTGCTCTCAAGGAATTTTTGTAGACGAGGTTTAACTATTAACTCCACCACTCTTTCAAAATCTGGAATAATCGAAATAGGGCGATAGTTTGCCAGAATATCTCAATTCCCTTTTTTTAAAATATGAATGACCGTAGATGTTTTAAGAGCTGTAGAGAAAATACCCTCTAGAAAGCTTGCGTTTACGAGACTTGCAAAAGGCTCGGCAACTATTGTAAATATCAAAATTATTATAGGTTTTCATGCGAATAACAACATTTATAAGTTCCTCCGTTGTGACTGGTCCGAAATAAAATTATTTCCTAGGGCTAGAAAGATTACCCAAGAATTTTGACGCATCAAAATTGGTATTGAAGTTAGGTAATTTATTAAAAACTTCGTCAGCTATTGAAGTAAAAAAGGCAACCATAACTACAAATTCAGTGTAGTTGCAGGTATTGTATTGAACAAATAGTTTAATTCCACATCAAAACGAATTATGTGTTCTTATTGATCTATTAAATGTATAGCAAACAGGTTTGTGGCAGTTAAACATTAAACAAAGAAACATCGGCCACGGAACAGACGAGAAGAACAATATTGTCATGGGCAGTTCTTGGCAACCTCAGATACATCCTGAAAAGCAAATATGTTCCAATTAACTTAAAACGCAAAGGTTACGACAGAAATATTTTCCAGTAGTTAAATTACTTACGGTTTAAAAACAGTGGAAATCACCAAACCCATCAAAGACATTAGGAAAAAACAAAGATAGTAGATATTATTGAACGCATAACAGAATCAAAATAGAGATGGGTGGTACAAGTAGCAAAAAAATCAATGGACAACGAAAGTTACACAGCTGGGAGACACTGATTCCAGAAAACTCAAAACAGCGAAGAATGGAAACGGCTACGAAACACCTTCCAAGAGTGGACTAATATGGGTTAAGGAAGATTAAATGTATGACTATTGCGAACACAAGCAACGCACTTACAGCGCCACCACTGATGTAAATAAGAGTTAGTTGCATCACATTATGCGGAATCACAAATTTCATGTAGATCATCCATATACATCGAATTTTATCAAACTTTAGATCGGACAGATTTTGATAATAAAATGAATTTGTTCCAAATTACGACAGGAAGCATGGATGAAAATCCGAATTTTCTAAATAATATTCACTTCGCCGATGTGGCAATCTTTAAGAACAGCGGTGCGGTTAATCGGCATATTATTATTATTAGTCCATTTTCTAAACGCTAAAAACTCGCCAAAGTTCTAACTTCGTTGACTCAAAACCGATTTTGAACATTTTTTTCTTATTATTTCGGAAAGAGTTTATAGAAAAGTTCTCCATAGGTGAGAAAGTGTGCTTTTTATTTTTTCAATTGTTATTAACAAACGAGTGTTTTTTTAATATACTCTTAATTAAAAAAATTATAACTATTTTATTTATTTAAACAATTGCCTGAAATTTGATAACATAAGGTTTTTGGGGTCGCAGATTACGAATCTGGCCTCAAAATGGGCCTAAAAACAAAATGGCGTCGAACGTCTAATTTTTTTTTATTATTATTTTTATTAGATGTCTGGGGGTGTTTGGGGTCGCGGATTACGAATTTGACATTAAAACTCAACTAAAATAAAAAAGACGGACCAAAATGGCGGAAAGAGGTCAATTTTTTTTAATTTCTGATACCTATACCTAGGGGTTTTTTGGGTCGCTCATCCCAAATTTTATGTTAAAATTTATCAAAAATAAAAAACGCTGTCTGAAAAATGATGGAAACAAATGATAGAAGAGTTAAATGAGTATTAAAGATATTATATTTTAATTGATTTATTAAAATTAACTCAAGATACGTTTAAAAACAAGAAAAAAATTATTTAGTTTTAGTTTCTTTTTCTTCTACTTCTTCCATTGACACTGCCGGTCGTGAGTTAAGGCAACTATTTCCGCCACATTCACAGCAAACAGCCGAGCCTAAAGGCCACTTTTCCTACACCCACAAGCTGGCCTAGTTTTGTAGTTGCAAAAAAAAAATTTTAAGATGTTTTGTGGAGCTGGTTCTTGTGTCATTAGGATTGGAAAACACTTTCCTGTATCATATTTCGAACCCCAATCTCCCCTTGAAATATCTTAGTTTTTTAGCCACAACTGTGTTTGCAAATACACGTGTCTTAAATGTTGTTCTGCTGAATCCATCGTAGGGCATAATGATGCTAAGTTAACGCTACTTTTTTTAGTAGACGCCTTAATAAAAGAACAATCCTAAAATTCAAAATGTTTTTATTTAAAAAATATATGTATTGTATTGTCTGTAACCTCATTTACTTTCCGGTATATGAATAATAAAAAACTTTCAAACAATTAAACATTCCTGTAAGAGTTTAAGCAGTTACCTTTCTTTGCACCATACATTGCAAGCATACATTATATACATACATTTTTTTAAATAAATGTTTGCAGTCTCTTATAAATCAGTGCTATTTTCAAACATTTTAGCAAATTTATTCTTTCCTGAACATAGCCATTGCTTCATTTACTAGGACTTATCCATGTGGATCTTTAATAAGGTGCCGGTCCTATTCGTCTTCCTCATCCTTACATATCTTCAATATATTAAACTAGATTCAAAAGCCATGATCTGCACCTTGACACCAAAACTCGAATGCCAAAGTGCTACATTTTTCCCATCTTACTCTATAGGGTCGAGTCCTGGACATTTAACGAAACAATCACAAAACAAATCAAAGCCTTTGAAATATGGCTATAATGGAGAATATAGCGGATGTTATGGAAAGACCTTGTAATAAATATTAAAGTTCTGGAGAAAAAAAAAGTAGAGATCATGAACAACATCAAGATACGCACACTCCAATACCTCAGACATATAATGAGGAATGAGAATAAGTACACCCTACTACAATCTATTATACAAAGCAAGATATATGGCAAACGTGGACCAGAACGCAGAAGAGTATTTTGGTTGCAAAACCTAAGGTCGTGGTATTGGAAATCATCCAATGAGTTATCTAGAATTGCAACCAATAAAGTGAAGATAGCCTTGTTGATCGCAAACATACGAAATCGGATAAGCACCTCATCAACAAGAAGAAGAAGATTCTTTCTTCTGTTAAAACATGCTAAAGTTGTGTTACATCCAGTTAAAGCATGTACAGAAAGAACATGCTCACTACAATTGGGATGCGCAAATTGCAGGCTTTTAGAAGAAGGTATTTTTTTATTTTCTTTATTTTTGGTAGGTTTAAAAAAATATATTTTTTTATCAGGAGAAACTAAAGCTGTAGTAAAGTAATAGGTATATATTATATAGGACTATGTTTTTATTTGATGCATTGAGAGCTGTTGTAACTATTAACCGACCAGCATCACTTTCAACTTGAGAGCAGGGATATTATTTGCAGCTAAAGTTTCTTTTAAAAATTTGCAAGAATTATAATGTTTATTAAATAATAATAATAATAATAATGAATAATCGTACAGAATAAAAATTAACCTTTTAATGCTATATTTATAATTACTGTGTAATTCAGAAATGAAGCTATTTTGCCGCTTTAAAGACGTTATTTTTCATTTTTGATAATTTTTAACATACTATTTGAGATCAGCGGCCCAAAAAACCCTATATAGGTAAGAAATAAAGTTCGAATAAAAAAATACGCGTTTTCGCCATCTTGGATCCGCCCTTTTGTGTTTTAGTTGAATTTTAATGTCAAATTCGTAATCAGCGACCCCAAAAACCTAGACATCTAATAAAAATTAAAAAAATAAAATAAAAAATTAGACCTTTGACGCCATTTTGTAGACGCCATTTTTGTTTTTAGACCAATTTTGAGGCCAGATTCGTAATCTATGAACCCCAAAACCTTATGTTATCAAATGTCAGGCAATGGTTTAAATAAATAAAGAATTTATAATTTTTTTAATTAAGAATATATTAAAAAACACTTATTTGTTAATAACAATTGAAAAAATAAAAAGCACACCTTCTCACCTATGGAGAACTTTTCTATAAACTCTTTCAGAAATAATAAAAAAAATGTTCAAAATCGGTTATGAGTCAACGAAGTTAGAACTTTTTTCCTTTAGTAAATGGACTATATGGTAGGGAGAATCAACACCGAGTACCTACGACAGTAAATTGAGCTCCTAACTCTCAACGTTTGGGGAAGCATAATGAGAAATGGTTTTAATTTCTTAAAGAATGATTTACTCATATTGTTCCAAGAAGTTGAACTTCTACACACCATTTGTAGTACAAACATGACGACGTTACACCACTTTTTTATCGAAGGGTGAGGTGATATTTAAATATTCGGACACCAAATCGGTTGATTACAGGAAATAGTACAATGGCATGATTTCCTTCAGCGCCAAACCTGATACTGAAGTTTTTATCTGAGACTACATAAAGGAACTAGTCAATTTAGAAGTAGCACATTCAATATACTGCATAAGGTCAAAAATAGATTTCCAACTAGATTAGAGTTTTACCTCAAAGAAAATGGTGCAGTTTGAACAAATTCTTTAAATGATTGAGGTTTTATTTTGTTGATTGTTTAAATTAAATTGTTCTGTGCCTCGTCTCATCTTCTGAATTAAAATATTTGTTTGTGGTATTTATTCAATTAACATTTTTTATTCTAGTTCATCCATTGCTAATTATGTACAAATTTACGAAAATAAAAGTAATTTTGGAAAAAAATCGCCAGTTATATTCAAAACTATTTAGTAGGGAACGTGCTTAATAAAAATGTTGAAAGTTTTACAACTGGGTATAGAATTCAAAAAAATAGTTTTCTACCCTGCATAATAAAATCTACTTTTGCTCAGTTTAGCACAAATTAGAGACCATTGGCTAATAGGACATAGCCTTCATTTTCTGTATTCTTAAAATTAAGGCTATCATCATTTTTGTAAATAGTAAGTGACTTTTTTGTATACCTGTCTGGTAGAAGCTATTTACCAGCAACGAGACCGATAAGTGCGTTTTTATGGCCTAGGCCGATAGCTCTTTGTTATTATATTTGTAATTAAATAAATACATAGCGACCACACCACAGTTTTAATTTGATTTGAAAATTGCTTCTCTCAGGGCAAATTAATAATTATAATTGTTTAATTACGCTTTACTGCAACTATAAAGATATGTTGCCTTCTATATTTTATCTATTGGCAACTTAGTTAAACTTTTGCGCCGGCTAGCTATTGAGACTCGGGTATCTACAAGGTTAGGTTGTTACACAGTATAAATTTTACCATTGTACGGCAAATGCACGTTTTTAAAGAATGGTAGATAACCTCAAATATTTGACTGTAAACAAAACTTTTCGAATCACAGAAACCCAGCGTATTTTAAACACAAATAAACCAACAAATAATCAGTTCACCTCAGGTAAATAATAACAATTTAATTCAAATAATAAAGTTGTTTGACTAATCTAGAATTCAGTTTAAACCCACGCCAACCTGCTTCTGTTTCTTGCTTGCCCGCCAAATCCACTTCCGGTTTCCGCAAAAAAAAGGTAACGCCAAGCTTGTAATTTCTTGCTGGAACGCTTTCAGCGGCTGCTTCCTGTCTCTGGACCACGAATGAAACCTTTCCCAGGTGCTTCACCGTGCTGTCCGCTTCTCGTAGCTTCCAGCCTTGTTGAATCGGGCTCGAAAGTTGACCTCACACCGCTCCACGGTTGAAAAGGACGCCAAACTTATACCTGCTTCTTGGTGAAATTTTAGCTGCTGCTACCTTCTTGTAAACCACAAACAAGGGCTCCTCTAGACGCTGCACTCTGCTTTCTCCTTTTCGCAGCTCCAAAACATGCCAAGACTTAGCTTTGAAGACAATCACAAATAGGCGAAGCTCCAGGTTCAATTTTCTCTGAGACTGCACTACGAAACACTACCAAATTAACCACAACTCCCCTCGGCACACTGGCGAATAAATAAAACCTAACAACTATCACAAATAATATACTTTTATCAACGAAATTCATTAATACCGGGTAGCCAAAACTACACACAAGCTTTGGGTTTAGCTTCCCGAAATAAACCGCCATAATTGACACTCTAAGTCACTATAGCAACATCTTATGCAATTTTTTTTACAATCCTTAACTTCTAAATTTTCTTAAATGTCATTCAGGAACATTCTAACCGCACTTTGATTGCATTTTTTCACTTTTAGTTAAATAAACACTGAGTCACAAGCTATTAGCATTTTTTTAGTCTTCTTTAATTTTCAGGTTGGTTTTTAAATGCACATGCCTTCTTACACTGCTTAATAACCTTTTAGCTGCGTTATCGATTGTTAGCATTATGATATGAACACAGAACGCTGTAAAAAACTTCTCTAACGCTTCGAAACACCTTTGTACTTAAGCTAATTCATTATCGTGTCTTGACGTTACACAATTAATCTGTCAGTCTTCACAATTTAGCTACATTTGCCATACCGAGCACAAATATTAAATACAAGCTGAACGCAACCCTGACGATACTGTTTTATTAAATTACTAACCTCTGGTAATTAAATTACAGTTACTGCTAATCATGTCTTATGTAATTATCCATGTTTACTAGTGACTTATATTGTCGCAATAAATGCAATACTAATTTTGGGCCTCTTCATACGTTAGCAATGCAACCAGAATTGCTGTAAGAATCATACCATTACAGTATATTGTTGCTGGCACTGTCAGTGGACATCAAATTCAAGGTCAACTGGTTAAATTTTTCGTCAGTCTGACACAAAATTTTACATAGCGTCACCAACAATATACTTCAGTACTGCCAAACGCATAACAAGAATCACATCATTTTAAAAGCAAATAATTTGGGATATTTTTTTAATAAAATCAAAATGGATCTTGTTCTTGTTCAGTATACAACAAAATGTATACGACACACGGCAGGTATACGCGTTTATTGTCTCGCCCTGGCTGGCTCGACCGTGATGTACTAACTCGACCATAAATACTTAGCTACGGGCCTAATATCGTAAAAGCTATTTTTGTCACAAAAATCATAACTGCTAAGCTATTGGTCAAAATTATAAAAGTAATACTCGTATATGCACGTATAGGGTGGTCATAGCCAATAATATGGTAAAAATAAAAGTTGTTGCATTACAAAAAAAATCAGTAAAAGCCTTTGCCCAGAACTTCCCTCTCCCGAATTAGAACAATTTGCAAATTTAAAAAAAAATGTATCCCGCTGGGGTTTGAACCCGCCGCACCTGCAAAGCGTTCGTAACCGCATCTTCGCAGCGGATGTAACTGTGCGGGGCTCGTCTCTCTTGAACAGAACGGGCTTATTGTTGAAACGTTTTTACCCTTTCGTGACATTATCCTGTATCGTTTGAGTCTTATTTTTGGCAAATGTAAAGCTGGACCTATGTGAAAGTTATTACTACCTTTTATTTCAAAATTAACCCAAAAATAAACAAAATTTTATTTTTTAAGGTGCTCACCCCGTATATATTTGTATGAAATTGTACCGGTTTCATGCGAGGTAGATATATAATATGTATGCAAAATATCGTCTTCTTCCGACAAATAGTTTTTGAGCTATACTGCCAACAAACAGACGAAATTAAGAAAACCTCGTTTTCGTCATCTACGAACCTTGAAACGTGAAGATCTGAAGAAATCTCGGAAGGTGATTCAGACAAGGGAAGTAAAAAAAACGAATTTGTAGCGCACCTTTCATATGCGTCGACCATTGCGGTTACAAATATTTTTTTAAAAGTTGAGCTAAATAACCTCTATAAGTTCGCCACATTATTTTTTGTAGTCAAGCAATAATACAGCTTTACCAGTAGGTTCGAACACCGTGTATGTCTATGGTAATATTTAAAAAAGTCTGTCAAGTAACGTTGATATGCACTAATCCTAATACAAGATTTAGCCGGCCCCCTTTCTATTTTAGTTTGACACCACTAGTTAAAATAACAGTTAAGTATCTGTTGCAAACCCATTTTTAATATTTTGATCAATAATGTACTGACGATGTTGAGAAATCGAAGCGTCCATGATTACTAAATGCTTTACTGACAGCTCTTAAAACGTACTTGATATATTTCGTACTACCATTTCATAAATATAGTATTTAACGACAGAATTTGCATTTTTTGCATATCGTTTTTCATACTGCTTTCATTGAATGACAAAGATACGTACATAACTTCCATGAATTCTTACCACTTAGGTAATCGCTTAATTCGTTATATTTTTGACTGAAAAGTTTTATCTTAAGCAAGTAGAGTCGGAATGTTGTAATAGTGGAAATTGCTTAAACATTAAAACGAATACATTATACGAGAATAATTTTATTTTAATTATTAATAAATAGAGTAACAACAATTATGTACATCATATTTCGTGAATTTCATTAAAACAGAAATTACTTACAGGTACATTTAGTATTTGTAACCACCCCCTGAACCGCCGAATCCTCCATCGCCTCCAGCACCACCTCCAGCGGCCTCCTCGGCGAGATTTTGTTGGATGGACTTGAGAATAGCTTCAGGAATTGGTGGTGGAGTGGGCAGATGGGCTCCGACGGGTTGGAATCCGTTTTTGTCGGCAACGTACTTAACGCTGTAGGTTACACCATCAGGCGCGACGAAGGAGTACGATCCTTGTGCAGCAATCCATCCCTCCGGCCCGGCATCTTGTAGTACTCCCTTTTCTTCGGCCTGAATTCCGTTGTCGGTTTCATACCTAAACATAAAAAATTAATTATGCTATCTTGAAATGTATTCTGCAATTAAATTACGCGTAGCGATAGTTTCCAAGGCCGTCGTTTTCATTGTCTAGACGGAGAATTCTGGCATTGGCGTCCCTGGAGCGACCGTGACCACCACCTGGAGCACCACTACCGCCACCTAGAGTGACAGTTATCTGACCACCTCTACTTCCAGCGCCTGCTCCTCCTGGTGGTAAATATGCGTTGTTCAAGGGGCCAGCCGCAGCCACGGCGACCAGGCAAGCTACTAAGAACTAGAAAAAAGTGAATTAGTTACTACACAATGTACACCATCTTCAAAATATCTCACTATTTGCATGTTGTTTTTGTGCAGATGTAGATCGATGAGTGACTGTGATGGTTACAGAAAATGCTCTTATTTATATATCAACTATTGCACTAAGGTGAAGTAATAACATCCATTCCATTTCAGCAACAGATTAAGTAATTAGTCTATATTGCCACCAACATCGTTTTCCGCAATTAGGTTGACTTTGACACTGTAGTTTCTGCACTGGTTTGTTGCTTAACTAATCCAGTTTTTTATTAACTCGTTTTAGTGAGGATTTTGTTTTAGCATTTGTCAGAACTTGCTTTTGTTCGTGGCCTGTTTTTGTTAAATATGGAACTACGTGTCTCATCTCTTAAATGGCACAAATTGGTCTACTTTATCAATGTATATGGGAATATACGAGTAATATCTGGATCGTATCGTATACCACACTGTTGTACAGTAACTGTAGTACACGCATTTTTATAACTACTTAAACTACTAACAAACAGCTGTCACTTCTTTGTTGATTCGTATTAATTCATATGTAGAATTGTATACGTAATTATATTCTCTTCCTAAATATAATTCGTTGTACGATTAAGAATCAATATTCTTTTGAAATCTCAACTTCTGCCAATCCCAATCTTTGGAAAAACAACTTGTGCTTCACGCTCGTGTATTTTCGTCGCTGGAACTGACATTCGTGACATTTCAAAAAAATCTCTAAAAGACTTATCCCAGAACTTCCCTCGTCGACATTGTGACACTAAATAATTTTAAAAATCAAATTAAGTTAAGAGTAATAATATCTTCACGTTTCTAATAAATTAAATACATTTTCAAATAAAAAAAATGTATCCCGCTGGGGTTTGAACCCGGCGCATCTGCAGAGCGATCGTAACCGTACCCATATGTAGAAATCGTATCTGCATTGATAAATCTAACTACGCGACCGAGTCTCTTAGAAATAAGTCCGGCGCGCGCCTCTCTTGAACAGAACGGTGTTATTGTTCTAACGTGTTTACTCTTTGCGACATTATCCTGTATCGGTTGACTCTTATTTTCGGCAAATGTAAAGCCTGACCTATGTGAAAGTTATTACTTCCTTCTATTTTAAAATTAACCCAAAAGTAAATAAAATTTTATTTTTTTAAGGTGCTCACCCTATATATATATTTGTATGAAATTGTACCGGTCTCATGCGATGTAGATATATAATATGTATGCAAAATATCGTCTTCCTCCGACAAATACTTTTTGAGCTATACTGCCAACAGACAGACAGACAGACAGACAGGCAGACAGACGGAATTAAGAAAACCTCTTTTTTGTCATCTAGGGACCTTGAAACGTGACAATCTGAAGAAATCTCGGAAGGTAATTTTTTCGTGATTACATTACGAGGGAAGTAAAAATAAGCGTACCACTTATCTTACATATTACTTTTGATAATACGGTGCTTTACCTGTGTCAGTAATTATTGTAAATTTAAACCTTTTAATACTGAAGTTAGTTTTACATATTACATCTTACTTAGATTCTCGACACCTGTAGGTAGAAGAGGGACCGATGATACGATATTACTTAGATTTAATTTACAATAAATACTTACCTTTTCTACTACTAATTTTACTGATTTTGTTTGCTAATAGATATATTCAAATTGTTTTTTCCATTTCAAAAATAACTTTATCATAATATGTTTAAGCACTTAGTATAGCACATGATTTTTACTCTCTCTTCCTTCTTACTTCTCAAGTTGTTACGCAAATTGTTTTCCAGAATATTAAGCAGTAAAATAGTTATAGAATGCACTAGTCCATTTAACTAGTTGTCAGATATGCGGTTATGCTGCATTGATGCAACAGAGGTATCAGTTAATTAAGATTTTTATCTAAACATTTATAAAATGCATATACAAGTGAACTACGAATTTTCATAAGGTTCTTTTGAAAACACACTTATTCTAGCAAAGATTAAAATTATGTTAATAATGTATAACTGTCTATACTGTGATGATAGCATGGAACGACACCACAGCTCGAGCTAGCCTGGAATTCGCTGACACAACAGGGTGATATAAAACTTCTGGTTCACAGTAATACGTGTAAGCTGTCTACGAAGTAACTCCGCCTCTTTAGGAGGTAGCCTTCTTCGGAAGTTTCATTCGTGGTTCTGCGATTTGGGCCTCTAATTCTTTATTTTTCTTTTCTTTGATTGTTTTTCATTTCTTCGATAAAATGTAGATTATAACGACAATTAATATTACGTACAAAATAATTCTCTATCCACTAAGAATATTATTACAAATCATTTTCCTTAATTGGTATCATCTGGTTTATAAGTAATTTTAGCCTCATTAATTTAATTTAAATTATAGTAAAAAGTTCTATTCCAGCTTAAAATCTCCCGTTTGGGAAAAAAGTTGCAATGGGGATTTTCTTTATAAATAATAGTTTGTTTCGATATCGTTTTAACATTGAATTTGAAGCTTTTCTTTCTTCTGGAAAACTGCCAGATATTGGTTGATTTCTGAGACAATTTCGATGTGATTTTCTAAAACGACTCCTTTATAAAGTGGCACTTGCTTTTATTTAATAAGATACCTGCTTTTCAGGGTGCCTTATAACTTGCTTGTAGATGATAGGAACAGTGATATGGCTTGCCTTGGGTACATTCACCATTTATTTACAGGTAGTAACCCACTAACAAATTTTTGCTCTTTATTTCCTGATATTCCGCTGCGTAATTTACTAAACAATCATTAATCAACTGTTTCAGTACACTTATTTGCTTTAGTTCACGTACAAAATATGACATTTACTAGTATACGTTGGATCGTATGTAATCCATCTTTTTCTTGCAGTATCACATGTTTCCTAGTGTATTGAATCTACTCAGCCTATATTTTTGCTTCAATGCTCAGTTGATTGTGGCCGATAGCGGTTTTTTGTAAATGTGCCTGTAATAAACTTCGGTATGACAACGTAAACGTTCTTCTTATGTATTCAGTTAACTTATTATGGATACGTTTTCATTTCCTGCAAAATATGTTTTGAATTGTTCCAAAGAAAATTCGAAAAGTTATGAAGAATTGTATATGATTGTATTGAAGTATTGAAATAAAAATCTCTTCTTCTTCCTCTTTGTATATGCTGAAAGCCACCTACTACTACACTAGATGTGGTTTTATAAACCATTGCCTAGTTAGATGGCAGAAGGTTGGATTGTGGTCAATTGAGTAAGTGTCTCTGCCAAAGAACATTACAAAATTATACCGGTTGTGCGTTCTCAAAGTCGAACATAGGGGATTAACGTTGTATTGAACGTTTTTGCCGATTCCTGCTCACCAATTCAACTTACAGGGAAGGTAATGGTATAATGGAAAGATAAAATTATTACGCATAAAATGATACCAATAATAATATGCAAGATGCGATTTTTATTTTAAAATATTAATTTAAAACTTGGGAATTTTTAAATACGACATGCCTTACTTTCCAAGTTCAATATCATTTGTCAAAAAAATTGGTAATTAGTTGGCGTAAATCAGGTATTTTCTGTCAACGTCCGTTAAAATAATCTACAGAAAAATGAATTATTTCAATGAAGAACGAGTGATTGCACTAATGTTAACTGCCTATGTACGACTTTGAGAATGGACATCCTGTATGTGTAACTTCGAATGCGATTATTACTAAGATAAACACAAAACAGTTTCGTAGCAAATCAAAATCTTTTGGTTCATACAAACTGTCGAAAATAGAGCCGGTCTCTACTAAGAAGCAAAGATTTTCCAATAACTGGATCTATATCAGTTACAGACTTTCCTTAGACAACAGCGTGAAGATCACTATATCTAAGAAATTGTAGAGTGGCAAAAAAAACGATTTTTTGTATATCCCCCCAAAAATAGCTATTTTAGGGACTCATTTGAGTCCGTAAAATGGTACATTTACTGCCTAGTCCCTAAAAGTTGTCATAGCAACCTTTTGCGGATTATTTCTGAAGGTGTTTTTCTGATCACAATGAATATTGGATGAATAAATACTTGTTATATTTAAAAAAATGCGGAGCTATAATAAAAAAACATTGTTTGTTACACGTCCCTAAAAAGTTTTTGCGGACTGATCTGCTATTCCAGACTCGGCTTCGCCTCGTCTGGAAACAGCAACGATTCGTCCGAAAAAACTTTATTTTAGGGACTTGTAACAAAAATAGCTATTCTGTTCATCATTTTAAAACAAAGTATGTTATGGCTGAAAAATTTTAAAAATGCGATTTCAGTACGAGTTCCACATTGAAATAAACCTTTTCGCAACCATTTTCAATCAAATATTTTCCAACACGTTTATTTGTTCATTCACATTGATATTAAATTTTTTTGCATAGTGATTATGAAAGTCGTGTTTTTTTGAAGGAAAAATCTTCAAGAAAGTATCACTTTTCTAACGACAAATCGTAAAGAAATGATCAGTTTGAGGGTTGTAAATTCTGAAGTCCTTTTTGACCAAATTTCGAGTTACAACGGATCACTATGAAAAATTTACACAAGCTGCAATTTATCAATCTTCATTAATGCATTGAAAATGAACATAGCTAATTTTCAAGTGTGCAAAATCTGAAAAATTTACAAGGAGTAGAAATAAAGAAAAATGTTACAATATTTTACATCTTTATTATTATTGCTTATTATACCCCACGCGAAACGTTACTGCGATGTTCTACTGCGTAGCAGATCTTTAATAAATAATACGTACTACAATTTTTAACCTTCTCAGCATCTTGTACAATTTAACATTAATCTGCAATTAGATACAGATGTTTAATTCGATATTAAATTCAATTTTTGTATATACCTTTAGAAGAGGTATTGCTTATATGAGTCATGCTTTATTACATTTGTTAGCTGTTTTGAAAGAGGTCTGAGAATTACAAGCCATCCGCTCGGCGGCTCCACATATTATTGTTCATAGTTTATTTGGTTTACTCATGAAACGTGCTTTAATAGCAAATAAAACAACTGGAGCAAAGATGTTACTGCTTTTATTAGGAGGAACGTGGCAATGTGAAAAGGGGATTAGATGCTAATAGATCTTTGAGGTGTTTAGTTGATATATATCTTTATCTTTGTATTAATTGTTCAATAAATACATTTTAAAAGGATTGTTGCTTGGAAAGATTTTACATTGTCTAAACTAAATAACTTGGCATTTTTCGTAAACGTACATATGTATATTTATTTATATATTTAAAGTCCCCACCAATTTTTTTCTATTACAATTCCGCATTAAGTTTTAGTACAAACAGCTGACACTAACATCCCAACCATGCCAGTGGCTGTCTACCATTCTACCACCGTCTGCCGATAAGTGCAGCGCGGCAGTGAGCTTAGTCCCACGAAATATTATTCATTTTAGAAAAAAATGCAATTCGACATGTCGTTAGTATCACGCTATTTAATATTTACAATTTCACAAAGGGCTAGAATCAAACAAAAATGCACATTTTCTTTATTTAAAAATTGAAAAAATAAAGCAAAATATCCCTCCACCTCAAAACCGCATCGCGAATTTTCTTAAAAAATACAATCGACCAGTAGAAAGTCCCCAAATTACGAATTTCACACAAATATTATTTTAAAGTTTTTCTGATAATTATAACATTTTCCCCATTTTTTAACCCCCAAATCCACTTGAGCCGCAAAATTCCCACAGCCCGAATTTTCTTAAAAAACACAGTCGACCAGTAGAAACTCTCTAAATAGCGAATTTCACACAAATATTGATTTTAAGGTTTTTCTCATGTTATAACGTGTTTCCCATTTTGCAACTCCCAAATCCACCTAAACCTCAAAAACCTTAAAAGCCCGCAGATTCACCCACGTACTGCCAAAAACAAAATTCGACATTTTCCACCAGTTTATGCGAACATCCAGTTTGCTACAAGCGCACCTTATCTTTATACCCCTGTAACTTTGCTCCCGTGTATCGCAGATTCCAAAAAGAGCCAGAACAATGAGCTTTGGTTCATTCTCTTTCCAACTAGACTCAAATCACATTTGGATCTTTCAAAAAGTATGCGATATAACAGTACCGAACGCTTTCGTGTCCAAACAATCGTTTTAACCCACGGATTTTAGCCCCCTCGAATATTACATTTTCTCAACCTTTCCAGAAAGTTCGCCCTCGACGACATCTTCAAAATTACACCAACAATATTCACCTGCAATACGTACAACTTGCAACAATTCCGGAAAACAGCTCACTTTCCAAGCGCATTAGTGTCACACTTCTAATTTTCAATGTTAAAAATAGCATGTACAACACGTATGAAAGCAACTTTTTTTACTCATTTGTTTGATAAACTCGCGCTTCGCCCTCGTTAATCAAGCTGCAAATTCGTGAAAAAAATTATAACTTTTATAATTACTTGTAGAACATTTTATTATTGACATAATACAGCAAAACAATTCTGGTTTGTTTCACTTTTAGAGAAAGTGCAGTATGAACTACATCAAAATATTAGAAATTGAACAATAATTAATTATCTGTTAACAAACAAAAAATCCCAAATCAAGTATGTATCTGGTGTGCTATTACATATTGAGGGAAGATTTAAGGGTGAAGAATATATGCAGATTTTCTACGCCTGAAATACTACTTATACTGTTATTATAATCGGACTCATCGGCATTGCATAGAATAAATTCCTATCCAGAGTCATCTTATGGTTCTTCCAAATTACTAAAGTTACTCGTTATTGCAAGTAAATTACAGTGTCAATTACAACATTGAACTCTCGGATAAGTCCAGGCTGTAGCAACTGCAATTTTTCTCTTGAAGCGACAGCTCAGAATCAAATATCAAAGGTTACATAGGCTATACGTAGTGCAAACATGAAATCGTCTAAAACCAGCGCCAAAACAAAATTTAGTCTATTACACCACACTAATTTTTTTTAAATCGCTGGCAACGTGACCACGAAAGGGTTGACCTTTCTAATACTACATCAGTACATCAGGCTGTGAGGGCACGACGTAATTTGTTTTTTTTTCTACGGCATTTCACATAAATTATTCCAATACATTGTTTAAAATACCTACTGCTTTTTGTAGGTTCTGCTAATTATTATATCTGCAGACAAATATCAATGGAAATTAAAATATTTTTATATAATACCCTCTTAGTATTTTGTTAAGTTTACGTGTTCTGCAAGATTCTACTAATCAATTACAGTTTCCTGCAGTAGCATGGACTGCTATTACTTAACATTAGAGTTAGATGACGCTAAATTCTGTAGGTAACTTATTTATTATGTGGCACTATACCGAGTGTAGAATTGCCTCAAGCACCATATGCTTTCAGTAGTACATTTTTTTATGTTTAATTCTTTGGTTTGCTAATTAGTTTGGCATTAAGCTGTAAATGCGTTTTATAGAAACAAATATTGCATTCATTGTTTAGGAGGTAATTTTTTATGAAAGGTAAAAATCTTTCGTTTTAACCTATTACTCATTCGTCGCAGCTATATTTTAGCGTTTTTGTTTCATACATTCCTTATATGAAACTATTTAAATACGAAATAGTATTATTCTGGAGACAACGTCTTTGCAGTCGAGCCATTAGAAATGGCTTCGAGCTACTAGCGTAACTTGCAATCAGCTAGAAAATATCAAAATAGAGTTTAGAATAACCTAAGATATTGTTTAACTGCACTTATTTAAGTATTGACTGTAAAGAATTATATATATACTAGCTGAAACCCGCGGCATATGCCGCATTTAAAATGTACGACGACTTTAATAACTTTTGTTGCACTAAAGAGAGTTTTATAAACACGCTAGAGATTGGCAGTAAGGAAAAGTTCCAAAAAATATTTTTTCAAATGGAAAGTCTCTGGAAAGGAAACGCTCGCCTCTGGAAGGCGTCCTAATTAATACGACGTTGTTGGAACGCAGTAAAAAAAAATTGCGGAAAGAATTGTTCTACAAGTTAAGAAAAGTGAAAGTTTTCCAGTGAATGTGAAAGTTTTACGTGAGCATGGAAGAATGACGTAACATTACAAAAAAAAATTCTTTTACACACGTCTACTATGGCAAATGCTACACCAAATACATACAATATATACAGTTCACATTTAATTATATATATTTATTCCTAATTCAGTACGTAAAACATGCTTAGAGCCATGTTTTTGATAACGGTGATAAAATTTAGATTACATTTAGATTTTAGTTTATTGGCATACATGTTTCACGTCAGCGTACAAACAATTTCCAGAGTATTTTATACCACATTGAATATTATGTATCTTCGGATGAAAAATGTTATTATTTGGCCTGAACGAGATCAGCTGATTAAATCAATGCCAGAATGCTTCAAGGTAGCATTTGGCAACAAGATTTCAGTAATAATCGATTGTTTTGAGATGAGAGTGAAAAAATCAAGTAGCCTTGAAGTACAATGTACTACATGATCTACGTACAAACAACATAATACGGTAAAGGTACTAATAGGCATCACTCCTCCTGGATCAATATCATTTGTATCACATGGATATGGTGGCAGAATAAGCGATAAAGGTCTAACATTTGTGGGATTTTAAACAATCTCTTGCCAGAAGATTTTGTATTGGCAGATCGTGGCTTTTTAATAAAAGACTCCGTATCTTTTTTTCAGAATACACGTCAAACGCGTTATTGGTGTCCTTTGTCAAAAAAATACAGCTCTTCACGAAACGATGCCTATGTTCCTGGCAAAAAAGAAAACTGACGATGTTGCTGTGGTAGATCAGATATTAACAGTTTCTTGTGTAATCGTAAATTTATGCTCTCCTATAATTGTATAATTATGAAATAAATTGTATTAACAAAGTTAATCTAATTATTTTTACTTTAATAATCATATCTACAAAATTATTAAAATTAGTTAATTAAGGATCTAACGTTAATACTATCCACTACCATTTATTATATAATGTAAAATTATTTGATTATCTTTTTCTGCATGTGGCCAATTAATAAAAAGCAAAATTACAATATCACATAGCAAAAATTATTAAATAGTACCTATACGATAAGAAACATAAGGATATTTCGAAACTATGTAAGTTACATTAACAATCAATAAAATTACACATGCTGTCTACACAACATAAAAGAATAATTAATGTCTAATTTAAGTATGAAAAATAATTTTTCCGTTGACCGCTTCTTAATTTCAATATTAATGAATTATTTTTCCTAAAAAGGGATGGATTAATAGAAGTCATTAATACACTGTTTTTGATTAATCCACTCTTTTTCATTAATTAACTGTGTTTGTGATTTTGACGTTTTGATATTTTGCATGGAGGTTAGTTCTATTAATCAAATTTTTCGCCACAAAAAAGATTTTGCGGTCAACGAAAAAATTTTGTAATCAACTCGTTTGTTAATGGGCGATTAATACTCTCAACTATTTAAGGCACTCACTCGCTATCGCTCGTTCGTGCTTTAAACAGTTTCGATTATTAATCGCCTTCATTACCACACTTGGTTAAATAACTATTAATGCATAAAGCATAACGGATATTTTGAAGCTATTTAATATTTATTTATTGTGACATCTCTAACAGGTGTTACCGTTATTACAAGAGATGCAGTGTAGATATATTCTGCTATATGCAGGTATGCATGCGTTATAGCATGTCAATTAAAATTAAAATAATCATCCTAACTAAAATAAACTTTAATCATGGTTGCAGAAGATGGATCGACGCCGTAACTTGCTACTATGACTTCCCGTACTGATTGGTAAATTTAAGTCTTAAAAATTTGTTACATCAATAGTTCATTTTGTTTCATTTTAGTTATAATACTTTTTTACAACAGATGCAAACATACTGTATGGAGCTGACAAATCAATGTTGAGCAGTATGTAAATTTGATTCACAAGCTTTAATATATCAGTAATCGGAATTCTGGTATAAAAAGAAGGTACAAAGAATAACTGTGAAAAACGAACAGGCCTAGCGGGTACTCTTAAAGTTAATAGCGAAAGCAGCTTGCTATCGTTAATCTTATTATTAAATAATTTATAACAAAATTTTAATGAATTTAAGGTACATAAACAATCAAAATATTTACATAACAGTACAAAATAACAGAATAACTAATGTCTAGATTAAGTATGAAAAAGAATTGCAATGGATAAAGTATAAAGAATATTTCGAAGCCATTTATGCTAAATAAACAATCAACATATTTACAAATTCTATCAACACAGAATAACAAAATAATTATTTATATACTGTTCCACAAATGTACTGGACCACCCATAAAAAATGTATTTATTACATTACGTCACAATATATATATATATATACAGTGTGTTCCCGGATAGGTGAAACGACTCTTGTGAAAGGTAAAAAATTCTTGATTTAAATTTTCATTTTTTGGGGTTCAGCCCTGCTTGGTTAAAGGCGAATTTCTAACATCATTTCAGTTTTGAAAAATCAAGTATGCCTTGGAAATTTTCAAAAAATCTATTTTTCTGTAAGGTAAAGTACCCTTTATGTGGCAAATACGACAAAAAGTTATAAAGAAAAGTTGTTTAGAATCAACATCTAGGCCCCTATACCAAATTTCAAAATCCGCGGTCAACTTTGATTTCTCACATTTTCTTTCAAGTTTATTTTCCAAATCAAAGAATTTTATTTTTAACCAAGTTTTTTATTATGAAATAAAAAGCGTTGTTAAAAGTATTTGTTTTTCCAATAAAAATCTTTGTTAAATCTAAAATTCTTTGATTTGGGACCTAAACATAAAAAGAAATTGAGAGATCAAATTTGGCTGAGGATTTTCAAATTTGGTATAGGGGCTTATGTGTTGATTCTAAACAACTTTTTTTAATAACTTTTTGTCGTATTTGCCACATAAAAGGTACTTTACCTCACAGAAAAATAGGTTTTTTAAAATGTCCAAGGCATACTTGACTTTTCAGAACTGAAATTATGTTGGAAATTCGCCTTTAACCAAGCAGGGCTAAACCCCAAAAAATTAAAATTTAAATCGAAAATTTTTTACCTTTCACAAGAGTCGTTTCACCTATCCGGGGACACACTGTATATAAAAGCTTTTGTTTTATAGTATACTCATATTAAGCATATTTAATTTCACTATTCTCAAATATCATCTGAAGAATTAACAAAATCATATTAATAAAATTAAAAAATTATGAAACTATAAAAAAATATATTTCACAAAAATACGAGGAATCACAAAAAAAGGTTAATTAATAGTTCTTTGAGTCTCTCCAGAACGTTTAAAAATCTTCGGCAACAATTCGGTATACTTTGTATGCAATGTGCTATCAATATTTGGGCAAAATTCAAAATTTTAAAATGATAATATTTTATTAATGGACTTACTTTTCTTTAAACAGATTTATGAAAAGAAATGCTTTTATAGTGACACAATCATGAAAAGTTACCAAAAATTTCATGACTGCCCTTTTGGAAAATATTTTTAAAAATTGCACCAATATATGCAAATGGTCCAGTTCATTTGTGGAGCAGTATATTTACAGAGTTCACATAACCACTTTCCTTTAGAAATTTTTTTAATTGTAGGCATGCTGAATGGTACCATTTTATTCTACATTTTCTGTCATAATATTTTACCATTTGTTCGCCGTCGTCTGGTTTCCTACAGTGACACCATAGCTGCAATCCATAATTAAAATAGGTACATAACATTGTAACATATAATTCACAAAAATACAAACCTCTTCATCATATGTGCCTATTACGATGTCACTGGAAATTGAACCAACACCTACAGCTCGCATGTCCATGGGGATGTCGTCTGAACTTGGACCAGCACTCGTAGATGGCATATCCATGGCGATGTCACTACAACTTGAATCCAAACCAGTGGTCATAGATGGCAGAACTAATGTTAGAATCTAGTAATTTCCAAGTTTTGTATTGGTAACATTTTTGACATCTATCATATTGCCATTAAATTGTTAACCTTATTTAAGCTAAACGACACAATAAACCGGAGGCGTACTCAACATTGTGGTATGGCACATTTCAAAACAGAATTAACAACACACACAAAAATAGCGACAATAGCAATAACAGAATTAACAAAATCAACAGCAATTTTCACACTTTGACTTGCACAATATCGCAAGATAGTCCAGTTACATTAGACGGACAACCGCAGCATCTGCCAAACAAATCCAAGTGAGCTGAAATTTTGCATACACCTTTATTTTGACATTTCAAATAACATCTCAAAAGTCCCCATCGATATTGCGCTTGCGTTTTGAGTTATTCAAGGTCAAATGTCACAGAAATAAGTTTTTTGCAAATATCTCGCTTTCTATGGGTCGTATGACTTTTTTAGTTATTACAAAAAATGAAGGCTAGGAAATTCTCTACAAAAAAGATTATATGTATAGTTTTTTTACATACAACTAACCGTTCAGTAAATAACACACTATTAAGTTTTGCAGACGGGTTTTACTTCTTTTGACGATAAAGAAAGTATTGGATTCACCCCAAAAATTCGGAAATTGGGTTTTCAACAGATCTTCACGTTTTAGAGTCCCCCGGACCCCAAAAAACATGTTTTTGCCCATTGGTCTGTGTGTCCGTCCGTCGGTCTGTCTGTGAACAGAATAACTCATAAACGAAAAGAGGTATGGCGTTGAAACTTCATATATAAGTTTTTTGTACTATCTAAATGCGACAGCAAGCTTCTGAAGAAAATCGCATAACCGGTGTGAGATAAGTGATTTTTCAGGTGAATACCTCTAAAATTCAACTTGAAAATCACTCATCTCAATCACTCCACATTAAAAATGTAATAAAAATGTAAAGTTTGAAAAAACCGTTGGAGCCGTTTTTGAAACACATCATACTTCCGGTTATGCGATTTTCTTCAAAAGATAGCTGTCGCATTTAGATAGTACACAAAATTTATATATGAAGTTTCAACGCCATACCTTTTTTCATTTTTGAGATATTCTGTTCGCAGACAGACAGACACACAGACAGACAGACCAATGAACAAAAACACGTTTTTTGGGTTCAGGGGACTCTAAAACGTGAAGATCTGTTGAAAATTCAATTTAGAATTTTTGGGGTGAATGCAATACTTTCTTTATCGTAAAAAGAAGTAAAACCCGTCTGCAAAACTTAATATTGTGTTATTTACTGAACGGTTAGTTGTATGTAAAAAAACTATATAGTCTTTTTTGTAGAGAATTTCCTAGCCTTCATTTTTTGTAATAACTAAAAAAGTCATACGACCCATAGAAAGCGAGATATTTGACATTTTACCTTGAATAACTCAAAACGCAAGCGCGATACCGATGGGGACTTTTGAGATGTTATTTGAAATGTCAAAATAAAGGTGTATGCAAAATTTCAGCTCACTTGGATTTTTTTGGCAGATGCTGCGGTTGTCCGACTAAGGTAACTGGACTATCTTGCGATATTGTGCAAGTCTTTTTTCTATAAAAGTACGATTTGTTGTGATTCCTCTTTCGTCAAGCCAGCATCCCTAATATCATTTAATATGTGCTCAAAAGTTACAGGTGTATGCAAAATTTCAGCTCACTTGAATTTTTTTGGCAGATGCTGCGGTTGTCCGACTAAGGTAACTGGACTATCTTGCGATATTGTGCAAGTCTTCCTTCTATAAAAGTACGATTTGTTGTGATTCCTCTTTCGTCAAGCCAGCATCACTAATATCATTTAATATGTGCTCAAAAGTTACACCTTGTTTTAATTTGCCTAGAACACACAAAAAATTTACAGAGCGATGACAGTTGTAAATTGTTTCTTACTGCCATCCGCCAGCAATTTAGATACGATGACAAAGTGCGTCCTTCAATTTGGTCTTTCCACTGGTGAAATGCTGAAAAGCATGTATCATATGAATGACTATATTATATCAAATGATTTTAATGACCTACCTGAAGAATTCATTATACTCAATTTTCACTTTATGTACACTTGACAAATGGTTTCGCAAGTCAGCATAATTTGAACAGGTATACCTTTGAACAATTTCCGAGTGGGCATAAGTAAGATTTTTTGTGAAAATAATAAATGTAAATTCCAAACTTTATTACTTTAACCACACATATTACACAAACGGCAAAGATCGGTTACGTCACCGATGGCATCGGCAGCTCGGCACCACTCGGGTCAGAATATGCAGGGTTGCCAGAATGAATACATGCGCGTTTTAAAAATGTGTTTTTGTAGAAACGGTTTCAGAATGTACCAGATTCGTAGAATTTTACCAGGTCTGGCAACGCTGCTAATATCAAGACCACGCCCAAAATTCTAACTGATCATAGACCACGAGTTGATATGTTTGACCTTGGGAACTGTTCTGCTTTATTATAGAGTTATGACTAGCGGAACCAACAGACGTTGTCCTGCCCGCTGCCTACTTAGCGGGTTCTTCTTCTTAAAGTACCGTGGCCGCTATCGATCCTTGGTTATCATGCCGGCTATCATATTTACTATCATGGTCTTATTAACAGCTGCTCGGAATAACTGGGTTGTGGTTTTTCCAAACCACTGTAGTAAGTTCTTTAACCAGGATGTTCTTCTCCTTTCCGGGCCACGTTTGCTAGGGATTTTTCCTTGTATGATTAAGTGTAAGATTTCATATTTTTCGGGGTGTCTCCTTATGTGGGCAAAATATTCCAGCTTTCGCCGCTTTATAGTTTTGACAATTTCCAGTTCTTTATTAATTCTGTTAAGAACATTGTTATTGCTGACCCTGTCCATCCAACTAATTTTTAGTATTCTTCTGTAGACCCACATCTCGAATGCTTCTAGTCGTTTAAGCAATGTCTCTGTCCATGCCTCCACACCATACAGTAGAACTGGAAATACATAGCAACGTACCATTCTTATTCGGAGACTCATGGTTAGGTCATGGCTAGTTAAAATGCATTTTATTCTTATTAAGGCTGCTCGTGCCTGTTCTATTCGGATTTTGATTTCATTCGCTGGGTCCCTATTTTAGTTAATATTACTGCCCAGATATTCACTTATAATACCATGAGTAGTCAAAGTTATGTCGACTATTTTTGCGGTGGTGTCACGAATGTCCATTGCGCTTTGGTACGATTAGGACGAGTGCGCTAGCACGAGTCCTAATCCCAAGCGCAATGGACATGAGTAGTGATACTACCGCAAAAATAATCTACTTAACTTTGACTAAGAATGGTATTCGAGGGACTATTTAATGAACCAAACTACCTTTTCAATTTAGTTTTCAGTAAATCTACCAACAAACTACGCAATTTCTATAGTAACAGAACACCAATATTGACTTTTTCTAATAATAATCGCATTTGTTAAAAATAGTCACTTGAATACCTTCTAGAAAGATATATCCACTGATATTTTTTTGATTGGTCAAGAAACGTCAGAATTCTGGATTTTCATTGGTCACTTTTTGATAGATGACAGGTGAATTGAATAGTCAAGCTTATCTACTCCCTCCAGAGCATTGTTGTTACATACGATGCCATTGTCCTACACATCATTCTGTTTTCTGATAATCATATACTTGGTTTTCGTAGTATTTAGCTTTAGGCCATGTATTTCGCATGCATTATTTATTCGATCCATCAAAATCTGGAGATCCTCATTGGAGTTAGCCATGACTAACGTGTCGTTAGCATAACGGGCATACCATTAATGATAACTCCTTCTGTTGCATCTATGAGCGCTTCCTTGAATATCTCATCCGAATATAAATTGAAAAGCAGTGAAGATAAAATGCAGCCTTGTCTTACCCTTTTCTTAATATTTATTTCATTTGACAATTGTTGCTCCCATCTAACTCTTGCTGTTTGTTACCAGTATAAATTGGAAATTAACCGTTTATCTTTGCCATCGATGCCCGCTGTTTCTAGAACCGTCATCATTTTGTCGTGCAGTACTTTATCGAACGCTTTTTCGAAGTCAATAGAACATAAATATACATTGTAATTGACGTCACGGCATCTCTGAATCAGAACTTGTATTCCGAACAAAGCGTCTCTTGTGCCCAGGCCGTTACAAAAACCAAACTGATTGTTGCTGATTTTATAGTCGATTTTCTTATATATTCTGCCATGTACTACTCTTAGAAATATCTTTAGAATATTGCTCATTAAACTTTCTGTCCTGTAGTCACTACATTTTATGGCTCTAGTCTTTTTTGGAACGGCAGTAAATGTTGATTTCAACCACTCAGTGGCATTACTCCCGTTTCGTAGACAGTATTAACGAGATTTGTCAGGACTTCGATACCGTTTTCTCCCAACAGTTTTATGATCTCGTTGCTCACGCTATCAGAGCCAGTCGCTTTTCCATTTTTTGATAGTCGTACTGCTCGTGCTACTTCTTCGGTTGTTATCGATGGGCTTGATATGGCACACGTTGGTTCATATTTAGGCGGCTTATCCTCAAACAATTCTGAAATATACTTTTTCCACCTTTCTAGTTGTTGTCTGATGTCTATGATTGTTTTTCCATTATCGTCTTCTAGGTTTCTGAATGTGTATCGTCTTCCGGTGTTAGTAACTTCTTGTGTAAATGAAATAGATCATGCTTTTTCTCATAATTTTCTATCTCAGTACATTCTCGAGTGTGCTATTCTGCTTTTGCTTCTCTTATTTTCCGTCTTATTACGGCGTGGATTGTTTTGTATTTATTATCGTTTTTATTCTTATATTTCCTTCTTTCGTCCATTAGACTCAAGATATCGTCAGTCATCTATCTATCCTTTTTGTTTTTTTGTTTCTTTTAGTTTTGTTTTCTGCACTCCTCTTAGAATGTTTTTAAGTCTGTTCCATTTGTCCTCAACGCTTGTTTGATCATCTGTTGTTGGTATTATTTTCTCTTCTAGTAACTGCGTTATCTCTTGTTGAGTGGCTTCATTATGTAGTTTGTTTCTATTTAGTGTTGTTCTTGTATTTTGATGTTTAACGATCTTTTTGAGACGTACCCTTATCTTTCCTACTAGAAGACTATGATCCGTAGGTACATCGGCTCCTGGGTAAATTTTTACTGATAGTACAGAGTTCTTGTATCTCTTGTTAATGCAGATGTAGTCTATTTGGTTGCCAATAACCCTATCAGGTAAATCTACTGGCGCTTTCCAAGTATATAGGCGACTTTTTTGGTAGTTTGAAAAATGTGTTGGTGATTACCATATTTCTTTCTGTACAAAATCTGATTAATCTATCGCCTCTATCGTTTCTTATGCCCAGGCCATAGTCTCCTACACTTTCTTCTTGTTTTCCTTGACCTCTCTTCGCATTCAGGTCCCCCATTATTATAGTTACTTCTTGGTTCTTTGTTGACACTAACACTTGTTCTAAGTCATTATAAAACTTCTCGACATATTCTTCATCATAGTCTTGAGTTGGAGAATATACTTGAATGACGTTCAACTTTATTGTAGTAGTTTGAAATTGTACCATAATGCTTCTGTCTGAGTATGGGATTACATTTTTTTCTACTCCCGCATGTATATATTCTGTTTTCTTCACAATCTACAGAATGGATATGTAGGCAATTGTAGTTAACTGAACGTATATGATTTCATATCCACACAAGGGTGGATA